>NKZR01001185.1:0-97401 GCA_002370795.1 Metschnikowia sp. 03-147.1 | reverse complement strand
AGAAGGGATTGTTCCTCCTTGAGGAATCATCGACGAATAAACATACTGAAATCACACTAACAGAAGTACTGGACGTAACCAGGATCTAACACTATTACTCTATTACTCTATTACGCTATTACGCTATTACGCTATTACGCTATTACGCTATTACTCTATTACTCTATTACTCTATTACTCTATTACTCTATTACTCTACCTACTATCTATGTCCTCTATTGCCAAGAAGGTAGACAAAAGAGGAGATAATTTGTTCATAGTCTAGTAGACCAGAAAACAAAGGCCTTGGCGTAGTAAATGGTAGAGAATAAGTGTTACCTGAATCTTCCAGAGGGCTTGGCTGTCAGGTTTAACATTTTCAGTCTTGACTACTCCAGTCGATTGCCAAGCCGATTGTGGGCATCACAAGGGGAAGAATTTTCGAGCGCATTACCCAAGTCTTTGTCATTGACGGACCTTTCAGCGAGTATCCATGGCCATTCTGGTTCAGACGATCGAGTAACAAGCCTCTTGGCTCATCTATGCAGAACATGTAGAGGATAATAGAAATGTTTTGGATCCTGATAGCTCAATTGACTTGCTTCGTAGCGATAGACTGGATTAACTGACCAGCTAGTCCGGCAAGACGGATTTATGTTGATTGAAGGTATGCTATGAGTATGTATGCTATGAGTATTTATATGAGTATATTACTACGACTGTGTGTGACTATGTATGAGTATGTATGACTATGACTATCATGACTATCATGACTATCTACTATCTACTATCTACTATCTACTATCTACTATCTACTATCTACTATCTACTATCTACTATCTACTATCTACTATCTACTACCTACTATCTACTATCTACTACCTACTACCTACTATCTACTATCTACTACCTACTATCTACTACCTACTATCTACTATCTACTATCTACTATCTACTATCAACTATCTACTATCTACTACCTACTATCTACTATCTACTATCTACTATCTACTATCTACTATCTACTATCTACTATCTACTACCCTCTACCCACTACCCACTACCCACTACCCACTACCCACTACCCACTACCCACTACCCACTACCCACTACCTGCTTCAACTACCTACTATGTCTATGTAACATTATAATTACGTGACTAGGTTCTATAAGAAACTAACTCCGACTCTCAACCCTATCATGCTGTCAATACAGAATGTATGACTATCGTGAATATGCCTTGATGACTATGACTGTCGTCTGTACCCAGCTGTGGATGACTATGGCATGGAACTCCCTGACCATGACGCCTATGACTGTTTACAGTTCTATGACTACATCTAATTATGTATATCGTGATTTACATGACTTTCTATGACGAGGAATGTTCATGATTAGATTATATGATCATCTATTATTATAGATTATATGATTATCTATTATTATAGATTATATGATCATCTATTATTATAGATTATATGATTATCTATTATTATAGATTATATGATCATCTATTATTATAGATTATATGATTATCTATTATTATAGATTATATGATCATCTATTATTATAGATTATATGATTATCTATGATTATATGATTACGTACATGACTATGTGATATTTCATAGCTTCATACCTATCTTAGCTCTCACAGCTCTCAGCTCTCACAGCTATCCTCTACATCATCTTCTACCTCTACAACTCACATACCGATATGTGATGTATTGATCTCAGTTTTACCATGTCTGTGTATTGTCTATCAAACCACCACTGAAACAGAGCTGAATGGTCTTCTCCAACTGTTGGCAGGACAGGAAATACCAGATCTTGTTACTTGAGTTCGGAAAATGAAACCACTATTTTTACACCTAATGCTCCCGCTTTAAGGTGAAAGAAGGGTCGGTGATCTCGCTGTTTCTCCACAAGTCTCTGGCTGCATTGACGTCCATTGCAGGAACATCTTCGCGGTTGATCACGAATGTTCTTCCTTGTAGGTTTCCAATTCTTGCTCGGCCATGGTCTCGTCTTCGAACTCATGATTTGCAATCACATCTTCTCCTTTTTCCTCCGACTTCCTCTCGCCAACGACACCACCCTTTGTTTTCCCTCAGTCATCTGCTTCTTCTGCAGTTTGATCCGGACATTTGTCGAGGTTTTCGTCAACATGTCGTCCTCTTGCTTGACATTGACCTCCTCGGGAAGTGGGTTCTCTTCTTCGTCGTCTATGGCCATATCTCCATCGCACCTGGTCTTTGTTGTCCGCAGCACCAAGAGCCTGTGTGTCGTGCTTGGAGTTCTCTCCGTCGACGTCAAATTCGGCCTGGAGTTCTCTCCGTCAAATCCATCGGCCTGGAGTTCTCTCCGTCAAATTCATCGGCCTTCTCTGTTTCTTCCTTTTCCTCGAGACTGGCTTCTTTGATTTCCTGCCGTCTGCGGTAAACTTTAGTCTCCATGCTTCAAGGATTCCTTCATTTCGTCTCTGGCCTGCCTCAGCGGGTGCATCTTCCTCGTTGCTGGCCCTTATACCATGTGTCTTCGACTCTGTCTGTGTAGTATAACTGGCGAGCCCCACCTCGCGCGCGCACTCACTCGTTCACTCTCCACTACTCCTCCAACAACAATGGATCGCTGGGAAGAGGTATGTATCGAGCCAGCTCGCTCCACGACCGAGTGAGTTACTTAGCCAGTTCTCTAGTGTGACTAGTGATGATTCGTCGGTGGCAGCAGTCTGTCTATCTGTCTGTCTGTCTATCTGTCTGTCTGTCTATCTGTCTGTCTATCTGATTGTCTGTCAGCAGTCTGTTAGTCAGTCACTCACCACTACCACTACCACTACCACTCCCTCCCTACTAACCCCAGGTGTCTCGCATCCCAGCTACCGCCCCGTCCGTACCGTCGCGCAAGAATGAAGTGCCCCACATCACGGCGCTCCAGTTCGACACCAGCGCCAACCTCATCTGGTGTGGCGACTCCAACGGCATGTCCACGTCATTCACGCCGCAGGACTCGGCGCTCCCCTCCGCCTCGCCGCTGGTCCCTTTGTACCGCTACACCAAGTTCCGCACGCTGGCCCCGGCGAGCCCGGTCATCCAGCTCTTGAACCACCAGCGGGGCATCCTCTCGCTCCTGAACGCCTCCATCAACCTCAACTGCCGCCGTGGCTTGCTCAGCTTGTCGTTGAACGAGCTGCTGCTTGCGGACGTCCCCAGTGCCCGCAACTTCACCTGCATGACCTTGCCGTACGCCACGTCGAGCGACTTGATCGTGGGCGGCTCCCACTCGCTCTTCAAGGTGGACTTGAACCGCCCGTCGCATGTGCAGACCTTTGACCATGCCGGCGAGCTCGCGTTCATCAACTACTCGTCGAAGCTCATGACCTTGGGCAAGTACAAGGGCTCGTTGGAGATCTTCGACCCGCAGTCCAACCTGACCGTCAAAACCTTTGCGGGCCACAACGGGCTTCTCTCGGACTTGGACGTCAAGGGCAACTACGTGGCCACCTGCGGCTACTCGGCACGCTCCAAGAGAGCAAACCCGCTTCTTGGCTCTGGCGCCTTGGAGTACATGGTCGACCCGCTCGTTAACATCTACGACTTGCGCATGATGCGGGCCTTATCGCCCATTCCGTTCTCCGAGGGCGCCAGCTTCGTCCGCTTCCACCCCAAGCTACCGAACATCATCGTGGTGGCCTCCACCACGGGGCACTTGCAGTTTGTGGACATGTTTGACCAGCTGGAGTCGCATCTCTACCGGACGGACTTGTCGCCGCTGTTGCCCATCAGCCCCGCCTTTACTCTCTCCAACAGCTACCTTTCCAACTTGGACATGAGCGAAAACGGCGAGTTTCTATGCTTCAGCGACGGCTACAAGAACTTGCATCTCTGGTCCATGAACAAGCTTTCCCCCACCAACAACTTCCTGAATTTCCCGGCCGCCTTGGAGCAACCGGACATCAGTGACGGGCCGGTCGTCTCGCCAGGCCAAGGGTTAGACGACGACATGCCGCTCAATGCCATTGGAATGCCCTACTACAAGGAGTACTTGAGCTCCAACTTCCCCAGCGATATGGTGTTTGTGAAAGAGTCCGCCAGAGTGCCTCCAGTGTTGGCCGCAGACTTACCTCTCAAGAAAGGTGCCGACAAAAAAGGGCTGAAGGCCCTTCTCTCCTACGACAAAAGTCGGCTTGGCGAGCGTTATGTCGTCGAGGACTTCGAGAGTTTGAGAATCAACACCCACCAGAAGAAGGGCCGAAACAAGGCCTCCACGTCAAAAACTCTAATACCCAAGTTTTTGAGCGAGCGAAGCACGACCTCCTCCCCTGTGCCATCAAACGCACACATCGATTCGCCTATAATGCCCCATGCCTCCACTTTTAACGACCCTAATGACTACAACGACAATGCTGCCGACAAAAGCGGCGCTGATCGCCACGAAGAACTGGTTTTTCAAAGCAAATCCGCCAACGGTCACAAGCCACCCACGTGCTACACCAAGTTGGAAATTCACTACTCCAAGTTTGGCGTGGACGACTTTGATTTTGACTACTACAACCACCTGAGCGGTCTTTACGCAGGTTTAGAGAACCACCTGGATAACTCTTATGCAAACTCGCTTCTACAGCTTTATCGGTTCATTCCGATTTTCTACAATACCGCTACGGAGAGTTTATTGAATGAATATCTTCCTAACGACAGAGCAACGATCCACACGCGCCAGAACCCTCAGGGCTCGTCTATTTTGAACGAATTGGCATACCTCTTTGATATGATGCATAACGCGGCAGAAAGAAACGTCAACATATGCAACTTTTCGCTCATTTTGAGCGAAAGCCAAATCGCTAAGGCTCACGGTATTCTCAATAAAGATGACGGGAAGTCGCTCGACGCGGTGGATCTTCAGAAGTTGATTATCACCTTCAACAAGTTCCTTGTGGAGTCCGTGGTCAATGACTACATCAGTCAGTTCGGGGTGAATGTGCAGGACATGACTGCTACTCACTACGAGCTTGAGTTCTACACTCGGCAAAACGGGGCGTTGACCGAGAAGCGGTTTAGCAATCAGGCCACGGTGGACTTAGTGTCGCCGCCTCAAAGTGTGGGGCCCAAAATGAGCTCCTCCAAAACAGGACAATATCACACGCAGCTAGCCAAGAAAAACCATACGATTCTTACGTATTTGGAGCATTCTTTGAATCAGCAGAAGGTGATTCCGCCTTCCCAGCAGACACCTGTCGAGTTCGAGGTGAAGCAAAGCCTCATGCGGATTGGGCCTGTTCTCCTGATCAATTGTCCTTTCCTGGAGAACGAATTCAACATGATAAGGAATTACAAGAAGTGGCTCCTCCCCGAGTTCTATGCTCTCGTCAGCAACCACACCAAGAAGGTCACGTTTAAGCCAGTGATCACGCAATTCAACCAAAGAGCAGAGAAGTACGAGCTTCAAGGTTATGTTTGTGAAGTGAGCCATGGGCCCCGCTCGGCAAAGGGCCAGCACAACTTGGTGTCGTATGTACGGGTGAAATCGCCGGCATCGGGAAATTACCAGTGGATGTTGTTCAATGACTTCCTTGTGATGCCTGTCACGCAGGAGGATGTGTTTGACCTCTCTCCTGCTTGGAAGAAACCAGTGGTGATTGTCTACAGTAACGTTGAGGATCCGAGAAACCAGGAGTTTACGTATTTCCACCACGATACGTTCCGGAAGATCAAGCATCTCGACGATAGCATTCTATACAAGGATCACTTTGCTTATGGCATCAGGAACGGATACAAGAGGGAGTACGAACTTTTGACGCGAGAGGAAGCCCCGGAAGTCGGCACACTTGTGGCCATTGACGCTGAATTCGTCTCCCTCCGGCCGGAGGTTGCTGAGGTCAGTTACACCGGCATGAGAAATCTACAGAGACCTACACTTCTCTCGTTGGCGCGAATTTCGGCGATTCGAGGCAATCCGGGCTCCAAGCATTGTGTGCCTTTTATTGACGACTATATTCTCCACTGCAAACCGATTTACGACTACTTGACGACGTTTTCGGGAATCGAGGAGGGCGATTTGGACCCTGAGAACTCGACGAAAACGCTAGTGACTTTGCAGACAGCATATCGGCGGCTCTGGCTCTTGTTGAACTTGGGATGCGTTTTTGTGGGCCACGGGCTTAAAAGCGACTTCCGCTGCATCAACCTCCAGGTTCCCAGGGCGCAGATCAGGGATACCATTGAGTTCTATTACTTGCCAGACTTCAAGAGGAAGCTCAGCTTGAAGTTTTTGGCGTACAGTGTGTTGAAGGAGGCCGTGCAGACACGCAACCACGACTCAATTGAGGATGCCACGACGGCCCTTCTCTTGTACGAGAAGTACATGGAGCTCAAGGCGTCGGGGGAGTTTGAGGGCGCCTTGAGGAGGATTTATAGCGAGGGGCAACAGTTGAGGTTCAGGGTACCGGAATGAGATAGCATGTGACATGAAGTGACGGTACAGACGAGGAGGCAGCGACCAGGAGGCAGCAATTCCGCATGAAAGTGACAACAGTGACTCCATGGAAGTGGCAGCAAGCAAAGGCTCTACGCAGCACCAACGGGTACGGAAGCGTCAGAGGAGACAGTTGGTGCCAATCATGACAGTTCAGACCCGGCCTGGCCGGGGATCAAGACCGACTCAAGAACTATGCATCGACTCGTTTCACCATAGCTCACCTAATGAATAATTTTCAGCAGTGGGCAGCACGAAGCACTGGAGTACAGCGACACTGAAGCGAGGCACTGGGCCATAGCGAGGCACTTGTAGAACATCACCACGTATGGCCGTTTTCGCAGCTATTGCAGCGCACCCGTACATCCCGCCGCGCAGCACCCCACGGCGGCATAACGAACAGGTATGGGCTTCACGCCAGCGACACATGGACAATGGCAGGCCACAAGAGCTGGAAAGACCCGGGTGAGCATCATGCAGGCAGTCATACAGGAGGCGTATCCGAAGCAGGAGGAGTGTCTGAAGCAGGGGAAGCAGCATTAGATACTACGAGGGAGCCAGCGGGAGGAGCTACACCAGCGGGAGGAGCTACACCAGCGGGAGGAGCTACACCAGCGGCCGAAGCAGAAGAAGGAGAAGAAAGAGAAGAAGAAGAAAGAGAAGAAGAAGAAAGAGAAGAAGAACCTACAGAAACTACAACAAACCCAGCATCTGAAACACCATTCGAACAGGCCTCTAGGTCTCCATACAGAGGCGCAGGTCAGAAGCCGGAACACCCAGAGCTTCCACAGAATACCACGGGCACGGCACGTGGTCCTAGAGAAGAAAAAGAGAGCTTCCAGGAACGACAGTCTGTGGAAAAAGAGTCGGAGCCAGAGTCGGCACAGGAAGCCAGGGAGGACCGAGAACCAGAAGGCCAGGGCGCAGAATCAGATCGGTCAGAAGAAAAATTGATCCGAACGCCCAGTAAAGTCAGCTTGGCCAAAAAAGCTCACCCCAAAAAACACCATGGGCGGTCGCAGTCGCATGCCAAGGTTCCCACGCGAACGGGCGGCGCTCTGAAGCCGAACCTAAACCGGTCCAAATCCACCGATGCCATTGTTCGAGGCCCCCGGCCGTCGATCAAGCGCAACAACCGCTCGCACACCAAGCTCACGTCCTTGCATCCGCTCACGAGCACACTTCTGAACTCCTCCATCAGCAGAGCCGTGGCGGGGCTCAACAGTCTACAGCCGCTCACGAAAACGACTCTGAGGGAGAGCGCAGGCTTCTACAAGACCACGCTGAACGCGCTGACGACATTGGCCAAGTCGGACCTGAACCAGCTGATCAAGTCGAACAAGTCGGCGTCTTCGTTGAAGGGCCAGAACCGCTCGAGCGGCTCGTTGAAGGGCTTGAGCTTGCAGCAGCTGGGCGGGCTCAAGTCCAGCACGAAGCGAGGCAAGGCCATCTTGCGCTTGAACGAGGACACAGCCTACGATGAGTTCGAGGACTATAGCGAGGACTCGGAGAAGGAGCTGTATGGAGAGAGGCTGCAAAGTAAAAAGAGCGACGGTGCGAACGGAGACGGGAACGAAGGCAAGGAGACCGGCGAAGCTGGCCAGACGAAGAGCAAAAACTCGCAGCAAGACTCTGCAAGAGCCTCCTTGCAAGAAAGAACAGGCGAAGAGACAGAAGAGAGCAAAAGCAACGACAAGCCGCACGCTAACGATACCGGCTACGGCATCTTGGTCAGCCGCAACGAGTCTGACGAGCTGCTCAAAAACATGTACGGGGGCTCGTTCTTGCTCTCCCAGTCCACAGGAATGACCCGCAAGTTCGACGCGCAGCACCAGATGGACAAGTCCCACGCCGACAGCGACGGCATCGTCTACAAGCTGAACGAGTCAGCGCGGCCCGAGTCCGGCCCCAAGGTGACCCGGGAAAACGCTACTCAGGGCTCATACCAGCCGGACCAGAGCATCTTCAGCAACTTGCAGCGCAACGACTCGAAGTACCTCTTGAATCTCAAGAAGCAGGGTCCCTCGCAGAGGAGCTCCATGGCCCCCATCCAGCACTCGGTGCAGCGCCCGTTGGCAGGCCAGGCGGGCCCAAGCGGGCAGCGGGCGCAGAATCAAGGCCATAGCGGACAGCGGGCGCAAAACTCAAGCCAGAGTGGCGCCAGACCCCAAAACCCCGGTCTGAATTTCCTGAGTTACCTAACAAGCAGCCAGAACGCCAACCAGGCGCAGAAGGTCGAGACCCGCACGCAGCAGCGGCTCTGGCTCCAGCGGGAAAACTCATTGATGGACCTTTCTGCTCATTTGGACAGCAGTGCCATCGGCAACTTCTCCAACTTGTCCATGAACAAGCTTATGTTCGCACATAACTACAATGGCAGCAGCACCAACGTGAGAGACGCTGCGTGGAGCCACACGGGAAGCCAGGAGCGGATGTCGGGGGCTTCGATGGCAGGTTCGAATGGTTCGGGAGCGTCAAATCTCTCTGGGGCTTCGGGGCAGGGAAACGGGGCGTCCGGGTCGCCGACGTCTGTGCCACAGCTGATGGAGCTGTCGGTGAGCATCAACAACATGCTCCAGAACCAAAACGGGCATCTCAGCTCGATCCAGTTGCGGACGGAATTCGAGCGGATGAATCGAGAGTACGTGAATGTGCGGAGACACTCGAACCCGGTGGCGGAGACGCTCAGCCGCATGCAGAGGCTAGACGTGACGGTGGCCAAAAAGAAGAATTCGGGCGCCAAAAACGCCTATGGGGGAGTCAACAATGCCAACTCTTACAAGGAGTTTGCGCCTCACTGGGAGAAGGGGGCCGAGGAAACCGGGTCCATGGTGAACCGGCTCTGGCAGGAAGCGTTGCTTCTGAGTCAATCTTCGACGAGAGTGCAGCAGGAGCAGAGGCCGTGAGCCTCGTGTTACTGATGCAGATGGCAACATATGTATTAAGAGCATGCGGTCACGGCTAGACCAGCAGCATAGACACTATATACAACGAGACAGGATTCTTCATTGGGAGGAATGGGTCGATGGTGAGTAAACATGGTCTGTTGGTCTGTCTGTCTCTGTCTTTCTCTCTCTCTCTCTCTCTCTCTCTCTCTCTCTCTCTCTCTCTCTCTCTCTCTCTCTCTCTCTCTCTCTCTCTCTCTCTCTCTCTCTCTCTCTCTCTCTCTCTCTCTCTCTCTCTCTCTCTCTCTCTCTCTCTCTCTCTCTCTCTCTCTCTCTCTCTCTCTCTCTCTCTCTCTCTCTCTCTCTCTCTCTCTCTCTCTCTCTCTCTCTCTCTCTCTCTCTCTCTCTCTCTCTCTCTCTCTCTCTCTCTCTCTCTCTCTCTCTCTCTCTCTCTCTCTCTCTCTCTCTCTCTCTCTCTCTCTCTCTCTCTCTCTCTCTCTCTCTCTCTCTCTCTCTCTCTCTCTCTCTCTCTCTCTCTCTCTCTCTCTCTCTCTCTCTCTCTCTCTCTCTCTCTCTCTCTCTCTCTCTCTCTCTCTCTCTCTCTCTCTCTCTCTCTCTCTCTCTCTCTCTCTCTCTCTCTCTCTCTCTCTCTCTCTCTCTCTCTCTCTCTCTCTCTCTCTCTCTCTCTCTCTCTCTCTCTCTCTCTCTCTCTCTCTCTCTCTCTCTCTCTCTCTCTCTCTCTCTCTCTCTCTCTCTCTCTCTCTCTCTCTCTCTCTCTCTCTCTCTCTCTCTCTCTCTCTCTCTCTCTCTCTCTCTCTCTCTCTCTCTCTCTCTCTCTCTCTCTCTCTCTCTCTCTCTCTCTCTCTCTCTCTCTCTCTCTCTCTCTCTCTCTCTCTCCCCTCAACCCTGCCTCTGCTTGTGCTTTCCGTTCGACTTGCAGTACACATACACTCTGCCCTTCCTACGCACCATGTAGCAGTCAGCACAGAACTTCTTCACAGAGGTCCGGACCTTGAACAGCCGGAAGGGCGCCACGAAAAGCGACGGAGCATAGGCCAGCACGGGCACAGCGAGCCTCATTGCAGGAACAGGGCGTGCAAGGGCACGCGAGATGGAGGCCAAGTGAAACATGGTGTTGGTGAAGAGGAGCGCGAGAAAAGATCACCTTGGTGTTATGAGCATGGCACGACCGACCCGACCTGCTAGACTGCAGTGATGTGTGGCGGGCTGTGGCACGTTTGCTGGCGGCCGGTAGTTCTTCTGGTGTGTCTGTTTGCTTTTCCGGGAGCGGTTGGGGCGTTGGGGCTGGTGGTGATTTTTGGGTGGAGTGCCTGGGTTTCTGCAAGTTGCAGTCGCAGAGGCCGAATAGTGTGAATGAGCATGGGAATGGGTGACTAGGTATGATGACTTACTGATAATTGGAACAGACACAGACACAGACACAGACACAGACATTGACAGATTGATATCTGAGACGAGACCACCTTATGCTACACTTGTCCCCGAGTTCCCTCATCCCGTCTCTAATTAGTAGTAGGCCACAGTATGCCATGGCGCTCTCGATCAGCCTGGCTGGCAACTCCTAGTATTGAGGAATGGAAGTGACACGCGAGCTTGACCGATCCCTTCGGGAAGTCGTCTTAGTCGTCTCAGTCAATGACGTCGGTTTAGACGGTACAAAATACTGCAGTGCTAAACGCCTTTCCAGTGAATACAACCGATCGGACCAGCTGGTCAACGACACCATCAGCTGCTTACACCTACATCTGCTACACCTACATCTGCTACACCTAAAAAGCTACCGAATGAGTATATTACTATGCGCTGGCTTAGTGTCTCTTGGACTCAATGATGATCTTGTTCATCTCCTCGAGCTTCTTCAAAGCTCTCTTGTGAGTACCCAATCTCTTCTTGGCCAACTTCTTGGCTCTCTTCTCGGCGGTGTTTCTGATCAACTCAATCAATCTTCTCTCGTATGGGGCCAAGCCGGACACCTCGGCAACGATGCTTCTGACGAAAGCGGTTCTCTTGCCCAAAGCTCCCTTGGTGCGGGAAGGTCTTGGGGCAACTTGAGATGGGGTGGTTTTGTGACCCTTGTTCAAACCAACAGCAATACCTAAAGTTAGTACGTGTGTTTAGAGAAGCGTCTTGGGATTGAATGGACTGGTGGATACGTAGATAATAGTGGATAATGAATAACAGTGGATAACTTGGATAATGAATAAGTGGATAACTTGGATAATGAATAAGTGGATAACTTGGATAATGAATAAGTGGATAACTTGGGTAATGGTGAATGGTGGAGTGATTCTGACACAACGGAGTTCATTCCTAGCTCAGATCTGGGTTCCGTATCTGTTGTTCTGGAGGTACCTGGAGTTCGATTTGGAGTTTGGACTAGACGATTCGGGCCACGCATCACGTTAAAGCTCTGTGTAGAGCCGGTCAAAGCCGGCCTCTGTACATACCAGTTCTAGCCATTTTGTCTATGTAGTATTAAGAAGTGTAGCAGTCGAGAAGAGGAAAAATTTTCTGGAGTGCGACCGCCGCCTGCACCGTGTGTGGATGCGCGCACGTGACTGGGGTGTGCGCCGGCCGCCGCCGCCATGTTGGCACTGCACATATGCGCGCGCTCACGTGCGCATTTGTCCCGTGACCCCTGAGACTGCTTTTCGCCGGCTGCCCAGGTTTCTGCCGCTGGCCCAGCTGGCCCAGCGATGCGCTACGGTGTAGCATGGTGCACAGGCTGACGCCGGTGCCTGGCCGCATGGCTCAGGCCACCCTGTGGACCCGCTCGTGTGCAGATTGTGTCGCCTATGATTCTATTGATCCTATATACAGGAGGACGCATGGAGCCAGGCTGCAAGCCCCGCTCCAGGCCCCCGACTCCGTAGCGATGGCCCCAACGAGGCCGGTCCCTGGGTCCGTGGTCCGGGCACTCCGGCTGCGAAGAACCTTCGCCACAGTGCTCACCCGTCCCTGGCTCCGCTCTCACTGCCGAGCATCGACAGTCCGCGTACACCGTGTTGGGCCGCGCACGTGTTGGCTGCGCACGTGTTGGCTGCACACGTGATCATGTCAGTCCAGTGGCCGGCCCTGACACCGTGATTGGCCCGAAGTCGTGCCCGTACGACTCCAACTTCTCCACCAACTCCTCCGTGGACAACACGCTGTGGTGCTTCAAAAAGTCCCGCCACTCGAGCGGCTCGTACCGGTCCCTGTAGACATGCGGGTACAACGCCCGCAAAAGCTTCGACCTGCCCACGGTGATCCTCTTGCCCAGCGCCAGTACGTGGTACACCGTCGTGGGCGCACCCTCGGAATTGGCCTGGATCTCCTGGGCCCGCATGATGTCGTAGCGCAAGCGCCATCCCTTGAGGCCCATGGTCTTCTCACGTGCCGGCTTGTCTTTCAACAAGTACTGGTCCAAACCGCCCTCTTTGGTGATGGTTCTGAGCACTTTCGTGGACACCCGCGTCTGGATCTGCTTGCCAAGTGTCTCCGACCAGAGCTTGGTTTTCACGATGTTGGGCAAGTGCGCCCGCAAGTTCTTGTTGCCGGATTCGGAGCACGTCTTAGACCGCTTGCGCTGCAACCCGCCATACAAACCGCGGTTCTGCCGCTTGAAGAACATCGTCTCGTACTTGTACTCCGGGTAGAGGGGCTTCTGCTTGGGGATGGAGCGACGGGGGAGGCTGTCGCCTGCCTTGTAGAGCGTGGAGTCAATGGGCTTGGCGTACTTTGTGATTTTGAAGTACTTCTCTGCCTGCAGAACGGGGCTGCTGCCGAACCCACGGCTGCCGGAGCATAGGCCGACCGAGCGGCTGACGAGACGGGGGTTGAAGAGTCCGCTGAACATGCCGGGGCGAGCCGCCGGCGAGAAATTTTTAACGCGCTGGGACATGTCACGTGATGATGCGCGTGATATCGCACGTGATACACATATCACGTGACGTGTCATGTGGTGGTCGCACTGCGATCTCCTGCACAAGGCATGCGCTATCTCCTGTCCCTCGAGCGGGCTTATGAGTGGACGGAATTGGCGGCGCGCATGCAGGAGCGTTGCTTGTTGCGGAGGCGCCTGCCCAGCGAGACGCCCGCTTGGGCCGGGTGGCTCGCTGGCGCGGCGGATGTGGGGGTCGAGCGGGCCGGCCGCCGTGGGCCCACGGCGGCGCCCGCTGCCCCCAGGCCTCGGTCCGTCCGGGGCCCTTCTGCATGCAGTCCGCGCAAGCGGGACCCGCACTATGTGCAGTCCTCAAAGGCTTGACGTGCCCGAGCGGCACCTGTGCCCGATGTGACCTCCGGCGCCACTGCAGCACGAGCAGCAGAGCAGTTACGGCGGCCCAGGCGATCTGATGATCTACCACATACAGGGGCCTGCAGGTGCGGCGCAGGTGCGGCTATTGGTATCGCACCAAAGAGGCAGGAAACACAGCAAGATAAAGGATGGACCGTCTTGGAAGAAGCGGCGCTGAAACGGCAGCGAAACGGCGGCGAAACGGCGACCCCTGGCTGAAACACCCGCCGCAACGCCTGGCCACGCGGGCCTCTCCTGAAACACCCCTGAAACACCCCTGAAGCGTCTCTGAAACCCGCTCTGCACGCCCGAATGCCATGCTACTGGTTCACGCCCGCGGCCATCGCTAAAGTGCACTCCTGCACGCTCCCCCCGTTTAGCGTCTCGCTTTTTTTCTGTCCAACTCCCTACCCTATCCCCAACTTCTCCGTCATCTCTGTCCTGGCACAGAACCCGTGGCCGCTCCCATCCCTGCTTCGAGCGTTCCTATTGGTCAATATATTACTGTATATTACTGCTGCCAAGATCATACCCAGTGGCGTTGAATCCTGCGAGCCTATCCTTGCAACAACGATTCAGTCCAGTGGCGTTGTCAGTTCACCAGGACACAGATTTGAGCGCCAGTGACTTTTCATTGGCTTGTCAGTGACTTTCCAGAACTCGCAGAACTTGCAGAACTCGCAGAACTCGCAGTGACCTTTATCAAAACCCAGGGACCTTCCAAAACACTCAGACCTGTGGCATCGTGCTCGTTATAGACAGTCTACCGACTCCCACACCTGGCCTTTATAGACATGAGTGACTTTGCCAAGCTGATTCTTGGGTTCGCCACCAAGAAGGATGTCAGTGGCGCTGCCAGTGCAAATGGTGGCGTGACCCCCGGGGCTAACCCAACACAGGACAAACCGCTGTTCTTGCCTAAGCCCAAGCGCTTGGCCTCGGCGCCGACCACGGCGCTTTCCGACCAGCTGTCCGTGTACGGCACCAACTCCAAGCCCCTGCACGACCAGTTCTCCGGCCACTCTCAGGCGGCGCCCAAGTTCCTCAACGACTTGCAGCCCTACTGCTCCAATTACTCCAACGACAACGCCAACTTGAGCGACATGGCGCCTCCACACGCTGACTACTCGACCCACAACCTCCCGCGGAAGGATGCCGCTCTCTCGTCCTCTCCGCTGTCCAACTCCTCGGCCCAGCCACAGCCGGTCATCATCACCACCGACGAGAAGGGCAAGGCCACCAACTACTCGTCGCAGCCGAGGGGCAAGTTGAAGGTCAACATCATCGGTGCTCGTGACTTGCTAGTGTCCGAATACTCCCAGCCCTATGTGGTGTCCACCTACGAGAGCTCCGAGTACGTGAACAACGCGACGCCTTCCTTGAGCAAGTCGCCGTTCCCCAAGCCAGGCGTGCCGGTGGTGCAGCCCAAGGACAAGAGGCCTGCCTTGTACCAGAGACAGGCGCTGCACCTCAATCTCCCGGGGGGAAACAGCAATCCGTTATGGAACCACGAAGCGGTGTTCGACGTGGTGGGCACAAAGTCTCAGTTGGAGATTTCGGTCTACGATGCCGCCAAAGATGATGCCTTCTTAGGCCAGATTAGGTTATCCCCAGATACTGATCGCGCCACGTCCGATGCCTCCATGGATGCCCAGTGGTTCCCTCTCTGTGCCCGTGTTGTGGGGGAACGGGTTTTGGGCTCCTTGCAGATCAAGTGGGAGTTCACTTATAATGACTCCAAGAAACTGTACGGACCCGACGACTTTGAAGTGCTCCGGCTCTTGGGTAAAGGCACTTTCGGACAAGTCTACCAGGTCCGGAAAAAGGACAACGGTCGCATCTATGCCATGAAGATATTGTCCAAGAAGCTCATTGTGAAGAAGAAGGAAATCGCCCATACCATTGGTGAGCGGGACATTTTGGTGCGGACCTCGGCTGCAGCCTCCCCTTTTATCGTGGGTCTCAAGTTCTCCTTCCAAACGCCGACGGATCTTTATCTCGTCACTGATTACATGTCCGGGGGAGAGTTGTTTTGGCACTTACAGAAGGAGGGACGCTTTGGCGAAGACAGAGCCAAGTTCTACATCGCCGAGTTGGTGCTTGCGCTTGAGCATTTGCACGACAATGATATTGTTTACCGTGACTTGAAGCCCGAGAACATCTTGTTGGATGCTAACGGACACATTTCCTTGTGTGATTTTGGGCTATCAAAAGCTAACTTGAACAACGACGGCACCACGAACACGTTCTGCGGCACTACCGAGTACCTCGCTCCGGAGGTGTTGCTTGACGAAACGGGCTACACGAAAATGGTGGATTTCTGGTCTTTGGGAGTGTTGATCTTCGAGATGTGCTGTGGATGGTCTCCGTTTTACGCTGACAACACCCAGCAAATGTACAAGAACATTGCGTTTGGCAAGGTTCGGTTTCCCAAGGAGGTGCTTTCTCCCGAAGGACGGTCGTTTGTGAAGGGACTCTTGAACAGGAATCCAAAGCACCGTTTGGGCGCCATTAACGACGCCCGTGAGTTGCGCGAGCATGCTTTCTTCCAGGATATCGACTGGGCGTTGTTCCGGGCCAAGAACATCCCTCCGCCTTTCAAGCCGCACTTGGCCTCGGAAACAGACACGTCCAATTTCGACCCCGAGTTCACCAACGAGTCAACCTCAGTGCTCAAGAAACATATTGACATGGGCTCGACGCCACTTTCACCAGGCATTCAGGCCAATTTCCACGGCTTTACCTACGTTGATGCTTCCACCATGGATGACCACCTCGGAAAGTCCCACCGCCACAATGCCTTCAAAGGCCCAGGCTCATTCATCCCGGGGAACCCCAATCTTCCTCCAGACGACGAGGTGATTGAGGAGCAAATCGATGAAGCCGACGAGATGGACATAGATGTGGAGCACAACCACAGCGAGGAGTTTGTCAACGGCAGATTCGACTTATAGGCGCTGGACAATAACCAACTGCAGAAACCTGGAAATGGACTGAGAAACCTGGAAATGGACTGAGAAACCTGGAAATGGACTGAGAAACCTGGAACTGCCAGACTGAGAAACCTGGAACTGCCAGACTGCTAAACCAAGACCCGAGGAAATCCAGCAATTGAGCTATTCCTGCACGGCTCATCCGACTGACAAAAGTTCAATCGACCGGCTGAGCACAGGGAATAGCAAGGACTGACTGTGCACTAGTGGATGTGCCAAAGTGGCGACAATATCTCGAGAAGAGTCCGGCCCGCTGTTTAGCAGCAAATAGCATCTCGAGAAATGCCGGCTTCGCATGCAAAGTGGGCCGGCTTATGTATTTATACTGTTAAACATTTAATTCTTGAACGCACACCCGTGCATCCGAAAGCGCGCCGCACGCAGCTACAACATCAACACTACATAGCAGATACTAAGCCACCAGCCAACAGCCCATGATGAGCGGAGTCCGAAAGCGAAGCAAGCGCAACAGCGGCCACGGCATGCAGATGCGCAGCGCCGAGAGCGACGTTGCGGCCAGTTTCCGGCACCGGAAGGAGAAAAACGTCCAGCTTCACGACGAAGCCGACTTGGTCAACTTCCGTGCGGACAACATCCGGCGGTTCGCCCAGAATCAAGAGCTATTGCAAAACGTGGTGCTGAAGTTGGTTCACACGTCCCGAATTAAGCCGCCGAGAGTGTTTCCGGAGGCGGGCGAGCTGTACTCGGGCAAAAGCGACGAGGAGCTCGAGAAACTCGTCCAAGACGCCAATTCTTCCGACCTCTTAGTGTTCAGCAACATACGGCTAATGCGGGCAAAGTCCAAGTTGCTTGAGGCGGAAATACAGGCGCAGAAGGACGAAAAAGCCAGCGAAGGCGTGCTTTCCGGCGAGTCGGCGTTCCAAAAAGACGCCTGCGAGACGCTAGCGCAGCTACAGAGTGAGCACCGGTTCGAAGCGTCCAATGGGGACATTTTGGAGCGGATGGAACAGGCACTAGCGGCGATCCAGAAGCAGTGTGCGGAGAAATACAAGAAGACGCTTCGTTCCAGCCACACAAGGTACACGAAGACGTCGGTGGCGGCAACAGAGCTCAATCCTGAGGTGGTGGTTTCGGAGGCACCGGCTGGCTACAGTGCCCGGGAAAGCAGAGACGGGGAAAGCAGAGACGGGGGAAGCAGAGACAAATATGGGCTCAATATGGAGAAAGACGCCATGGGAGATATGGGTGCAGGAATGAACGAGGGGATGGAGGCGTTCCCGGAGAAAATGGGCGCGGGATACGTGGCGGCGACCGGCAAAGAGCATGGGATGTACCAGGCGGGGGAGAACGAAGCGAGTCAAGAGTTGGGGCGGAGCGGTGAGTTTGCGGGTCAGCAAGAGTTTGGGGGACAGCAAGAGTTTGCGGGACAGCAAGAGTTTGCGGGACAGAATCAACAGTTGGCGGGTCAGAACCAAGAGTTGGCATCTCAGAACAAAGACATGGCGTCTCAGAGTCGAGAGTACAGCGAGTTCGACGAGATGATCAAGCCTGACGAGAAAGGTAGCAACCGGGACGAAGCTCTCAACAATCTTGGGGTGAACATGGACGATTTGGACCAGTTTTTGGCGGACCCCAATCATGGCAACGACGAGATGGACGAGATGGACGCGCTCATGAACTTTGACCAGGACATGGATGGGGACAACGGCGCCAACCACGGGGAGTCCCTCGACGAGTCGTTTGGGGTGGACTTTCTAAGCCACATGGATTAGGCCACGGGAGACGATGTGGATGGTGGAACGATTAAAGTGAGACCGCTTAATGTTTACTGAGTGAGACCGCTTAATGTTTACTGAGTGTTGCCAGACAAGTCATGTGTTACTGAGTCATGCCAGACAAGTCATGTGTTACTGAGTCATGCCAGACAAGTCATGTGTTACTGAGTCATGCCAGACAAGTCATGTGTTACTGAGTGATGCCAGACAAGTCATGTCCATTATCAGCAGGAAACACATCAGACATAAGTGACCATCAAGAAGTGAGTCTGATCAGAAGCAGCCTTGGATGTCTAGTTGGGATCCAATTCCGAGCATACCTTTCCCGGTCTGTGTTCCAACCCTTGGACTACTCGAGGGACGTCGTCTCATGCGACATTGCTACAGCAGTCTCCATGGCGACTAAGACCGTCAATTCAGCTGATTTCAGTGCTGTCCGTCTGCTGTCCACTGTGGTGTGTCTGTCAGTCTCAGTCTCAGTCTCAGTCTCTGTCTGTCTCTATCTACTGTCTGTACTGTCTCTCTGTCTCTGTCTCAGTCTCTGCCTCTCAGTCATGCCTGCGTGGACTGCTCGCAGACGGCTCGGATGCGCACGGCCAACATCGCGGTGCCGCGGCACCAAACAATCTCTTTAGTCCTCAGACACTGGCAGTCAATAGAGGTAGCGGACAGTCAGCCTTGCGCAGCGGCATTGATAGACAGACGGACATTACGCAGTTACACATCGCGTACCAGCTGTTCAGGCACGTGTACCATAGTGCATCAACACATACACCAACATACACCAACCATACCAACATACACCAACCATACCAACATACACCAACCATACCAACATACACCAACCATACCAACATACTACCAATACCAACCATACCAATACATCAACCATCCAATACACCACAATACACCACAATACCACCTATCATCAATCATCAATAGTGCCTTATAGTGCCAATAGTGCCTCAGCTCCAATCATTAATACCTCCTCACCACTACATCTCCAAGCTACACCATGCTCCCCCCCAAGTCCATCAGGGACCAGCAGCTCTTGCGCAGCAGATTGAAACACCAGAAGCTCCGAATCAGCTTCTTCGGCTACCTCGGCGTGTTGTTGTTCCTCGCGCTCCTACAGTTCATCGGCGTCTTCTTCTTCGCCAAAGGCTTCCTTCTCTCCCGTCTGGTCCTCCCCGACATAGCGGACCAGCCCGGCGCCGACGCCAAGTTCCTGAAGATGGTGGTGTTGGTCGTGGACGCGCTCCGCTTCGACTTTGTTGTGCCCGTGGACCGGCGCAGCGGCCGCCACAACGAAAACTACCACAACCACTTCCCCGTGTTGGCACAGCTCATGGAGAAGCACCCCCGCAACGCAGTGCTCCTCAAGTTCATGGCCGACCCGCCCACCACCACGTTGCAGCGCTTGAAGGGCTTGACCACGGGCCTGTTGCCCACGTTCATCGACGCCGGCTCCAACTTCGACGGCGACGCCATCGACGAGGACAACTGGGTGCTCCAGCTCCACCGCCACAACCGCACCGTGGCGTTCATGGGCGACGATACCTGGAGCGCCCTCTTCAGCCTGTACATACACCCGGCGTTGCACTTCCCCTACGACTCGTTGAACGTGTGGGACTTGCACACCGTGGACAACGGCGTGCAGGAGCACCTCTTTCCGCTCCTCGCCACGCCGCGCCGCTGGGACGTGTTGATCGGCCACCTCTTGGGCGTGGACCACGTGGGCCACCGGTATGGGCCCGACCACTTCTCCATGCGGGACAAGTTGCGCCAGATGAACGCGCTCGTGGAGCGCGTGGTGCTGCTGTTGGACGACGACACGCTCCTCGTGGTGTTGGGCGACCACGGCATGGACCACACGGGCAACCACGGCGGCGACAGCGCGGACGAGTTGGAGAGCACGCTCTTCTTCTACTCCAAGAAGAAGGCCGTGGCGCCGCTCCTGCGCAACTGCTACAACACCTCCAACTTGGGCGAGAGCTACCGCAGCGTCGACCAGATCGACTTGGTGCCCACGCTCTCGTTGCTCTTGGGCTTGCCCATTCCCCACAACAACCTCGGGTTCCCCATCGACGAGATGTTCCCGGAGAAGGAGCGGCCGCGTGCGTGCCGGGCCACGTTGGAGCAGATCCGCCGCTTCCAGCGCACGTCCAGCGAGTTCTCGCACATGGCGGACTTTGGCGAACAGGTGGCCCGCTTGCTCGACGCCGAGCCCACCCGCGGCTTCGTGCACGAGTGCCGCGCCTTGCAGAGGGACTTCTTGGACTCGTGCAAGAGCCTCTGGGCGCGGTTCGACGTGTTGCTTATGGGCCTCGGCATCGTTGTGCTCGTGCTCTCGTTCGCCGTGATGGTCACGTACTCGCGGTCCATCCCAGCGGTGCGCGTGCTGACCATGTCGTTTGAGTTCATCGGGTCGGTGATTGCCATGTCGTTGCTTGGGCTTGTGTTGAGCTTGTCCATGTGGGTGGTGTTGACGCCGCAGGCCATCTCGTTGAAGAACTGCCTTCTCGCGGGCGTTGCGTTGGGCATCACCATCGGCTTCTGGGCGCCTATCATGGACCGCTTCAGTCTCCCGTGGCTCTGGCACCAGGTGTGGGACTTTTTCGTGTACAACCTCAACTCGTGGTCGCTTTTGAGCTTGGTGTTCGTGGTGCTCCACCTGATGATCTTTGCGTCCAACCTGTACGTGGTGTGGGAGGACAAGTTGGTGAATTTTTTTATTCCCACGTTCGGCTTCTGCTGCGTCTACGCGACGTTGATCCTGCCGGCGACCAGGGAGAAGAAGATCTTGGGCATCGTGCACTCGCTCACCTTCGTGGTGCTCTCGCGTGTGGTGGCCATGATCAACTCGTGCCGGGAGGAGCAGATGCCGTACTGCGTGGCCAGCTTCAAGACGACGCGGGCGAGCGTGGCGGCGCTCTACGTGTTGGCGGCGCTTCTCCCGCGGGTCATCAAGGCCTTCTACCAGAACGTGCAGTCGTTCCACTCGGCGGCGCCGCTCTGGATCGAGACGGGGTTGCCGGTGTTGATGCTCATGAACGCTGTGTACTGGACGTTGGAGATGCTTGAGAACGACGACTCCACGCAGCAGGCGTTGCGCACGTACGTGGGGACGGAGATGGTGCGGCTGGTCAAGTTGGGCCTTGCCCGCGTGGTGCTTTTCGTGTCGTTGGGGTTGGCCAACTTCAGCTGGTCACGGGGGCCGTTGTGCGTGAGGATCGAGATGCGGCGGGGGTCTGAGCTGGTGGAGAGAGTGATGGAGGACCTGAGGGTGGAGATTGTGGAGGACGAGACGGAGGAACCAGGCTGTGACAGGTCTGACACCACCGACACCACCGACACCACCGACACCACCGACACCACCGACACCAACACCGACACCACAGACATCCACTCCAACACCACAGACACCAACATCACCGACACCAACACCACAGACATCCACTCCAATGTCCCCCAGGATCGTCTCTCCTCTCCCCTCCCCCCTCCCCCCCAGCCGTCCGCAGTCATCTTGGGCTACGGAAACGTCTATGGCTCTGCATACTTCCTCCTCGTGATCAACTTCGCCGCAGCCATCCTCCTAGTGTCCAAGCCCAAGGGCGCCCTCTCCATCAGCATCTTGGTGGTGCAGATCTTGACGTTGCTTGAGTTGTACGACGTGCTTGGGCTCGGCAAAAACTTGATCGCCCCCGTGATGTTCGGGCTTCTTGGCTACCAGCACTTCTTCAGCACCGGCCACCACGCCACCATCCCGTCCATCCAGTGGGAGGTGGGCTTCATGACCACGCAGGCCATTCTGTTCCCGTTCACGCACTTGAACATCTTCCTCAACACCTTCGGCTCGGTGATGTTGGTGTGCATATCCATCCCGTTGATCACCGTGTGGAGGTTGCCTCCGTCGCCCAAGCCCATCACCGTGCTCCTGCAGATTGTCACCAACATGACCACGTTGATCACCTACCAGACGTTGATCAGCGTGCTGAACTTTGTGTTTGCGGCGCACTTCCGACGCCACTTGATGGTGTGGAAGGTGTTTGCGCCACGGTTCATGTTCAGTGCGATGCTCTTGGTGGTGATGAACGTGACCTTGATAGTGGTGACGTTCTGGTTTGCCACGGGGCGGGTGTTGAAGCAGGTGAACCGGATCTTTGGGAAGTGAATGACTACGTTTGAGGAAACCAGGCAGTGAAGAAAATAGACAAGCAGTGAAATAGACAAGCAGTGAAATAGACAAGCAGTGAAATAGACAAGCAGTGAAATAGACAAGCAGTGAAATAGCAGTGAAATAGCAGTCAAATAGCAGTCAAATAGCAGTCAAATAGACAAGCAGTCAAATAGACAGGCAGTGTCACCCGTCACTGTCCCCAGTGTAATTACTAGTCAATAGGCGGCAATAAGCAAAAAGATTGCATCACAATTTCACACACTCCCATTGTAATAAAATCTAATCTTTCTTATTATAATTGATCCAAAGGGGATGTATCAAATATAATAGATGTATAAAGATAAATCATCGCGATATATTTGAAAATGTTACTCACTGTGGCCTAAGTAGTTTGGCTAACGTTGATCGGACGGGAACCCTGTATTCTCTAGGTGAGGCCGCAACCGAAATGTTAGAAACAATTTAGGCTGATTTCTAAAAACAAACATATACTTGGGATAATACTTGTCGAAAGAAGAATCACTAGATTCTACTCAGACCTCTAGCTAATCTATATAGTCGCCGAGGTTTCAAGAGATCCCTCACGGGCGACTCCTGATTAGATCTTCATGCACGTTGCTGTCAAGATCCATCTAGGGTCTTTTAGGAGGCTCGTAGCAGCTCAGATGATAGGTGCTAGCCACGATATACGTAATCCCAGAACCTTAGCTTGTTTCCTAACAGGAATTGTTAAACTTGAAGTTTTCTAAATCGATACGACATCCCAACGAACAGACAGGTACGTCAAGAAGTGGACCCACTTCACATATGCCGGACAATGGGAATCTCCAGAGGAAAATACATTGTCTCAGCAGGCTCCGTGAGGAGAAGAGGAGAAAAGGGTCTAGAACCAAGAGCTATGAAAAATATGGACAAGCAAGCTGCTCCGTTTTGAAAGCAGGAGCTCCTTTATATAACTATAAGTGACAGCTATATTAAATTTACGTACACGAGATTTACCCATAATAACTGATCGGGGACTTACTAGAGTAGCCGTCAGAACCTTTCAACCATAACAGATATCCTTTTAGGCATCGTTCTTGGACCGAGACTTTGACAAGCCGTTAAAAGCTCAACCCTTGCGAATACAGTTAACGCCCCAGGTTGCAAAATATTCTAACAGAATGTTAGACTTGAGATAACTAAATCGAGACAGAACATCCGAATGAACAACAGAACATCCGAAGGACCCTCCTGCTATATGTAAAAAATGATAAGGCAACATACCACATTTCTTCATTTGTTCTCTTTTCTTCATCTCTTCTTGTTGTCATCATAGGCTTCCCTCCGACAGTCAGATTAATGTTTTGACTTCTCGGGGGAAGTTTCAATTGGACGATTCACGTGTCATGCTGTGATCCCTTCCTTGAATAGTCGCTTCCTGAGGTTATGGTTCCTGGTTAGCTGCGCTACCAAATGTTAGAGTTATTATGCGACCTGGGCATTAGCCTGTATTCGCATGGGTTATAAGCCTAACGGCTTGTCAAAGTTTCGGATCGTCCAACAACGATAAGATTATTAGAATACCTCCCTGAACGGCTCCTCAAATAGTAGGAACTCGCCCGTATACTAGAGGTACTTTGTTGACTGTAGTATCTTAGGTGTTGGAGTTCTGTCCTTCAAGCACACAGCCGGTTGCTTGTCCTTATATACTTCATAGCTCTTGGTTCTGGACCCTTCTCCTCTTTTCTTCACCAGTCTCCTCTTTCTCCTTGCTTCTCCGCACGGAACCTAAATCTGGAGTGAGGAGTGTTTGGAGACAATGTGGTATGTTGCCTTATTCTTGTCCTGCATATAGTCGGTGTTCTTGACGTTCCCGTCTGTTCGTTCGGATGTCCTGTATCGACAAGAGCCTTGTTTTGCACGCCATGCCAGAGACCTCCCCGCCTGCTCCACCTGCCCGACCCAGCCTTTGTGGTGTACGGGTGTCCGTCTATACCCTGCCTCGCTTGAACGTAGCTCCGCCCCAATGCTGTTCGCCTACAGAAGGTACGTTCTGCAGCGGGACCGGCCCGCCATGGCGGCTTTCTTCCTCGTGACGGTGTTTTCCGACCCCGTGACCGACGTGGTGATCTTGGCCGCCGTCGCCTCCACCCTCGTGACCGTTCCTCATGCCCAGTACATCCGCTGGGCTGCCATGGTTTGCTTGACTTTGGAGGTGTTGGCTGCCTCCTACCGTGTGTACGGTGTGTGGAAGGCCAAGCAGCTGTGACTGTTGACGGTGGCAGGCTGGCAGGCTGGCAGGCTGGCAGGCTGGCAGGCCTGTGTGGAGGGGCTTGATGGAGGGGCTGGGTGGAGGCTTGGTGGTTGGTGCACTACCCAGGAGACAGGCTCTTGTGGGAAACAGTGAGTAGTGAATAATAATTGTTTCGCTTGGCGTAGATGGACTAGAGTATGTCGACTAGTAGTGACATCGTATGAATGATTATCAATTGGAGTTTATAGTATGACATCATAACGTCGTATTCATTGATGAACCTTAGAGGATCAGGCACATCTCCAGTGGGTAGGCTAGGCTACTTGAGCCGGTGCGGTCTGCGGCAAGGGAAAGCTCAGGCTACCAGTGTAGTCTAGTCAAGCAGAAATTGTAGAGGATCCGGTGAGACATCACTTTAGTATAGATCATAGAGTTCATGTAGTGTTCATGTAGTGTTCATGTCATAGTGTTCATGTAGAGTTCATGTAGTGTTCATGTAGTGTTCATGTAGTGTTCATGTAGTGTTCATGTAGTGTTCATGTAGTGTTCATGTAGTGTTCATGTAGTGTTCATGTCATAGTGTTCATGTCATAGTGTTCATGTCAAAGTCTTCATAGTCTTCATAGTCTTCATATCATAGTCTTCATAGTCTTCATATCATAGTCTTCATAGTCTTCATATCATAGTCTTCATAGTTGACTCTGTCATACATCATCATAGTATTCACATGCTCCCCAAGCAGTCTTAATACCGTCTCTGGTGCCATGCAATCTGACTACCATCTTGCCTGCAACAAAGTGTCCTGCACTCTCACTGTTCAAGAGATAGCTCAAGTCGGCCGTGCTGGTCAGCAAGTGTGGACTCCATATCGTCCGTCGTCACGTCAATATTGGTTTGGCTAGGTGGACAGCCCCTCAGCTCTGCCACATTTGGCTCTAGCGTGTGGAGAAGGTAACAGAACACTGAGCAGTGCCTTGTGCTCCTCCACTGGATCATCATCCTCGACCCAATCGGAAAGCGCACAGTCACAGTACATGCAAGTCACACAGTCGTCACCCCGGCCCATGGGAGAAAAGTAAAAACCTGCCTCCGCCAAACCTCTGCTCGTGGCTTTGACGCCGCGGCTTCTTGTATGGTCAAATTTCCATAGGTCCTTAAACGTCGTAAGTCGGAGCAGAATCGCCAGCGCCGAGTGTGGTTCTGTGATGGATTTGGGCGAGTCCATGTCTCTGAGCCTTGGCCAGAACCGCTCCTTATCTGAGTCACTGGCGAAGCGTTCCAAATTGGAGATGATTCTGGAGTATGGGCAGTTGGGCCAGTTGTCCAAGTGGTGGTCGGCCATCGACTCCAAGCCTCCAACTTGCGCTCTTTCTTGCCGCACCAGAAGCACGTCACTTGGTCGGGGCGCACGTCACTTGGTCGGGGCGGGATTTTGTTGGGGTGAAGTAGAAGCCGCAGTCCGCCAAGTGGTCTGGGCTGAGGGAGCTATTGGGCCAGTACTTGCACCAAGCGGATTTTTAAAAGCGGATTTTTAAAAGCTGATTTTTAAGAGCTGATTTTTAAAACCGGATTTTTAAACCGGATTTTTACTGATTTTTGAAACCGGATTTTTAAAACCGGATTTTCGGGGTGGTTTTTGTCATGGGTGCACACATGAGGTAGAAAGCGTAAACGGTGCGACAGAGCGTGGTGCTGAGGCAGGGCATACAGTAGGATTAAGTAGCAGGCTATTAGGTGGCTGGCAGCCAGAGTAGACGTTGTGAGTCATGCCACAGGTAGCATTACGGTTTTGGTTCGAGCTACGAGAATGAACTGGAGTGAATGAGATGAGATTAAAATTGGGTTAACATTGTAGAGTAGTAGAGTAGTTAGTGTAGTAGTTAGTGTAGTAGTTAGTGTAGTAGTTAGTGTAGTAGTATAGTAGTTAGTGTAGTAGTTAGTGTAGTAGTTAGTGTAGTAGTTAGTATAGTAGTATAGTAGTATAGTAGTATAGTAGTATAGTAGTTAGTATAGTAGTATAGTAGTTAGTATAGTAGTTAGTGTAGTAGTTAGTATAGTAGTTAGTATAGTAGTATAGTAGTTAGTATAGTAGTTAGTGTAGTAGTTAGTATAGTAGTTAGTGTAGTAGTTAGTATAGTAGTTAGTATAGTAGTATAGTAGTATAGTAGTATGTTAGTATAGTAGTATAGTAGTATAGTAGTATAGTAGTATAGTAGTATAGTAGTATAGTAGTATAGTAGTATAGTAGTATAGTAGTATAGTAGTGTAGTAGTGTAGTGTAGTTGTAGGTAGCAGTATAGTATGTAGTATTATAGGATAGTATAGTAGTCAGTGGTGTAGGTAGTGGTGTAGGTAGTGGTGTAGGTAGTGGTGTAGGTAGTGGTGTAGGTAGTGGTGTAGGTAGTGGTGTAGGTCGTGGTGTAGGTAGTGGTGTAGCAATATAGTAGTAGCAGTGGTGTACGGGTCCACGCGGAAAAAAGCGGGAAAAAGGCGCACTGACAGACTCGTTCCGACACGATACTCTTCCGCCGGCTCCACCACTGGCTTGCTTTCTGACACTCAACTGGTGACCAGGCAAAAGTTCATAGCTAAATATTGTGTTTCCGCCGGACCTGATTGCAACAACTGATTTAGTTTGAGCTTTCCACTGCATCGCCTGTTCATCACTAATAGAGTTCCTGGACTTCAACGCGTTATAGACCCAGAATTCGATCGTCACTGATTGTGTCGTCCACTGAGCATCTATCATCTGATTGTGTCATCCATCGAACTCCACCATCACTGATTATCCATCGTCACTGAACTCCATCGTCCACTCGTGTCACTCTCACTACCTTCACTTGATCGTCCACTATGAGCGACAACCCGTTCCTAATAAGCGAAAAGGCGTCCGTCCGAACCACGCCGTCCGTGCGCTTCTCCCAGCTCTCCGTCGAAGACACCGTCTCCGAGCTTCAGACCAACCAGGCCTCCGGCTTGTCCAACAACCAGGACATCTTGAACCGCCGGCTGATCCACGGCAACAACGAGTTGACGTCGGACGAGGAGGAGCTGTTGTTGATGAAGTTCGTGTCGTCGTTCTACTCCGACCCGTTGATTCTCCTCTTGATCGGCTCGGCCGTCATCAGCTTCTGGATGGGCAACGTGGACGACGCGGTGTCCATCACCTTGGCCATCACCATCGTGGTCACCGTGGGCTTCGTGCAGGAGTACCGCCTGGAGCAGAGCTTGCAGGCGTTGAACAAGTTGGTGCCTGCCGTGGCCAAGCTCACCCGAAGCGGCAACACCTCCAGCGTGCTTGCGTCGTCGTTGGTGCCCGGCGACTTGGTGCACTTCTCGCAGGGCGACCGCATCCCGGCCGACATCCGCTTGGTCAGCGCCGTGCACTTGGCCATCGACGAGTCCAACTTGACCGGCGAAAACAGGCCCGTCAAGAAGACCGTGCACGCCATTGCCGCGGACCCCAAGGACCTGGCCAAGGACTTGCCCATCACCGAGCGCACGTGCATCGCGTTCATGGGCACCTTGGTGAGAGACGGCCACGGGTCGGGCGTGGTGGTGGGCACCGGGCCGCAGACCGAGTTCGGCGCGGTGTTCGAGATGATGTCGGAGATCGAAAAGCCCAAGACCCCGTTGCAGCAGGCCATGGACAAGTTGGGCAAGGACCTCTCGATCTTCAGCTTCGTGGTCATCGGCCTCATCTGCCTCTTGGGCATTTTCCAGGGCCGCCTGTGGTTGGACATGTTCCAGATCTCCGTGTCGTTGGCGGTGGCAGCCATTCCCGAGGGCTTGCCGATCATCGTCACCGTGACGTTGGCGCTCGGCGTGTTGAGAATGGCCAAGAGAAAGGCCATCGTGCGCCGGCTCCCCAGCGTGGAAACCTTGGGCAGCGTCAATGTCATCTGCTCCGACAAGACAGGCACCTTGACGCAGAACCACATGACCGTGACGAAGGTGTGGGCGTTTGACTTCAAAAGCCTGGGCTCGTTCAACAGCCCCTTTTTGACCGTGGACAAGTTGAGCGACAACACCTTGCACAACTCGCTCACGCCGTCCATGGCCAGCGTGTTGGAGATCGGCAACATCTGCAACAACTCGCGCTTCTCGCGGGAGAACGAGAAGTACGTTGGCAATGCCTCGGACATTGCGCTCATGGAGTGCTTGCCCCACTTCGGCCTCGACGATGCCCGTGGAACCAAGCAACGGGCGTACGAGTTGCCGTTTTCCTCCGAGAGAAAGTACATGGCCGTGTGTGTGCACGGAGGAGACACCGACAAGTGCGAGACCATGGTCAAGGGAGGCACCGAGGCCGTGTTGCACTTGTCAACAAGGTACTTGGACGAGAGCGGCGCCGTCCGCGCGTTGAGCGACGACATCCGCAACAAGATCCACGACAACTCCGTGGCCTTGGCCTCCGAGGGCTTGCGTGTGTTGGCGTTTGCCCGCAACAGCCAGGCGTTGGCAGAGGGAGAGACGCCGTCGGAGTTGGTGTTCTGCGGCTTGATCGGCATGAAGGACCCGCCGCGGCCCAACGTGGCCCACGCCGTGTCGATGCTCATGAAAGGCGGAGTACACGTGATCATGATCACCGGCGACTCCCCGTCCACGGCGGCCAACATCGCCCGGCAGATCGGCATTCCCATGGCCGCAGAGGGCTCCATCATGACGGGCGATCAGTTGGACCTGTTGAACGAGGAGTCGTTGAGCAGGGCCATCCACAACGTGTCGGTGTTTGCGCGGACCACGCCCGAGCACAAGGTCACCATTGTCAAGGCGTTGCAGAGAAGAGGCGACATTGTGGCCATGACGGGCGACGGTGTCAACGACGCTCCGGCGCTCAAGCTCGCCGACATTGGCATTGCCATGGGCAAGAACGGCACCGACGTGGCCAAAGAGGCCGCAGACATGGTTCTCACGGACGACGACTTCTCCACCATCTTGAATGCCATCGAGGAGGGAAAGGGCATTTTCTACAACATCCAGAACTTCATCACGTTCCAGTTGTCGACGTCCATCGCCGCGTTGTCGCTCATTGCCATGGCCACGTTTTTCGGCTTGCCGAATCCGTTGAACGCCATGCAGATCTTGTGGATCAACATCTTGATGGACGGACCGCCGGCACAGTCGTTGGGTGTGGAGCCCGTGGACCACGAGGTCATGAACAAGCCGCCCCGCAAGCGGAACGACAAGATTTTGACGCAGCAGGTGATTCGCCGTGTGTTGCAGAGTGCCTTCATGATCATCTTGGGAACCTTGTACATCTTCATCCGCGAGATGCAGGACAACGAGATCACCGCCAGGGACACCACCATGACCTTCACGTGCTTCGTGCTCTACGACATGTTCAATGCGTTGTCATGCCGCCACTACTCCAAGTCGATTTTTGAGTTGGGTCTCACCAACAAGATGTTCAACTTCGCCGTGGCCGGGTCGTTGATTGGCCAGTTCTGCGCCATATACATTCCGTTTTTCCAGTCCATTTTCCAGACTGAGGCGCTCTCGTTCAAGGACATCTTCAATTTGGTGTGCATCACTAGCACGGTTTTCATTGGCGATGAAGTCCGCAAGTACTTGTTGAGGAAGAAAACCATGTACTTGCCCGCATACAGTTATGGTGTGTAACACCTGAAGTTGATTGTTCCTTCTACCGGAGCTGTCCACGCGAAGACCTAAAGACCGCATCTCCAAACAATGATCACAGTGATCTTAAAAAGATATGTCAATATCGCAAATAATTATTCTAGATGCTTTTGGTACTCCTCGGGCCTCTCTCGTCGTAACTCTTCCATCCACCTACTTACCGAGCCCCGCAATCTCCTCCAAGCCCACAACACCCGAGAAGCTGGGGTCGCCGAGCTTCTCATACACCTTCAAGGCAACCTTCTCAGTAGAAACTGGCGGGCGCACCAAGTCATTGAGCACCTGCAACTTGTCTGAAAACACGGCGTTTTTGACTCCATAGCCAAGGCCCACTAGCGTACTGAGAAGCTTGCGGTTGTTGGTGGGTGGCTCGCTAGGGTCGTACATGAATCCCGGTCTCATTATGATGGTACGGAGGTCTTTTTTGCACGAAAGTTCGAACTCAGCTTCTCTCTTGGTGCTGAGATATCCTTCGGGCACAATGGGCGGCTTGTTGTCAGCGGAAATGTAGACAAAAGCAGGTTTGGCCGCCTCGGACGGTTCCGTTCTTGCGCTTTTGAACTCTTTGATGAAGGTATCGGCAAGAACCACCGCCAGATCCCTCTGGATACCTGCATACGACGTCCTGGAGTTTCTGGCCATTGGGTTTGACCCCTTTGCAATGTTGGCGAGTTTTTGGACGTCGTTCAAAAAGTTGAAATTCAGGTTGACGGCCGCTTTGTAATCGATGTTCTCGAAGAGTATACCCACTGAATGCACCACTGCCGACTTGTTGGCGACGTGTTTCTGATAGCTTTCCGGATCGAAGAGATCTGCTTTTTCCCACTTGACCTGCGAGATCCACGAGTGGTCCGAGTGACCAATTGGTGCTGGGGGCTTGCCGGATCTGGAAAGAGAAGTCACTGACCAACCCAAGCGAACACCCACCTCACAGATCTTGCGACCAACAAAGCCGTTGCCTCCAAGAACTGCAATCGAAGACATGTGTTTTTTATCGACTGGGGGTCGATCTGATTGGTAAGATAGAGTAGAATGTCTGATGAGCAATTATTCGAATGAGTAGGCTCAATCACGAAGAATGCTTTGGGAAGAGACGGGTTATCAGAGTGTCTCCAGGGATTCTGTGCAATTGATTCTGTAGAGTAGCCGAGTCTTGCGCTGTGAAGCTTCAGTGAGTGCGCATTTTCAGGTTTGCTAGCGCGCCACCGCGAGAGTTTTGCTGCAAAAAAAACGGGGGAAAGTGGCCTTTTATATACTGCCGCTCCTTGCTTTTGTAAACAACTTGTTTCAGATTGCCTCACCAGATATAAAAGGGGTGGTTCGCTTTATTTATTAAAGCGTACAAGAACTATGAAAGACTGAAGAATGACCTATAAACCTATGAAAAAAATACGACAATAAATATGAACAATGAAAACGACCCTTAAAAACGATAAGAACCATGAAAACGATAGAACCATGAACGGCGAAAACTTTTGCAAGAAGTCAACTACTAACTACTGTGGACAATACAGAATTTCCAAACATGAAAAGCTGGTGGAATTTAACATCTTCATATCAATGTACTTGCATACAGGGGTCATGGATCAAGAAAGCCCAGTCAATGCTTTTTATTTTTTCCCTTTACAACAATTTTCATCCTCTGGCTTGTCTCAGTTGCCACAAAACGCAGTCTAACAAAAGCTCTCGATGATTCTGGAACGTGTTTGCTAGTTATCAATGTGTCCCATAACTTTTGAGATCATGTACTTTTCGTGGCTACATTCATCTATTCTATCCATTTCATTATGCTTATTTAGTGGCCAAATTTCTTTCTAAACATGACAAACTCCTCATCCTCAATCTCTTCCATCAGTGGGTGCCTTCTGAGATCATTCTTGGAGTCGTCTGCGTCGTCACTGATGTCTGTGTTGATAGACTCGGTATCAGAATGCTCGGGAGTCACGTCCGGGGATTCAACTAGCGAAGTTGCTGGAACAGGCTGGCTTGCTACCGGGATTAGTTGCGGAAGAACTACTCCTTGAAGAAACTGGGAGAGCAAATCTTCGTTGGAAAGGCGGTCGGATGTCTTGGATGCCTTTGGAGTTTGGGGCATTTTGCTTTGAGCTTGCTTGGACTCCTTAGCCTTTCTTTCCCTGACAATAGCCTTGCGTCTTTCCTTTTCCTTTTTGACCCGCTCGGAATGGTCGCGTTCAGCTTGCTCATGGAGGGCCTGGCTTTTGAGCTTTGCTAACTTTTCCTCCTCTGCCTGGATCTCGGCCAATCTTTGTGCTTTGAATTGCTGGAGTTTTTGTTCCTGCTCCTGGATATATGCGAGTCTTTGGGCTTCCTTTCTTTCAGCCTCCTTGGCCTTTTGTTCGGCTTCCTTCTTGGCCTGAAGTTTAGCCTCCTTGGCCTCTTGTTCAGCCTTTGCCTTTTGTGCAGCCTCCTTGGCCTCTTGTTCAGCCTTTGCCTTTTGTTCAGCCTTGGCCTTCTGTTCAGCCTCCTTTGCCTTTTGTTCAGCCTTTGCCTTTTGTTCAGCCTCCTTCTGTTCAGCCTTGGCCTTCACTTCAGCTTGCTCGATTTCCTTTCTAGAGTCAGCCTTTGTTTCCAGTCCCCCTTGAATGCTCTCCTGCTTTGGTGTCTGCTTGGGCTCGCTTCTCACAGAATCACGAGCGTTGGGATTGCTTCCAAAAATGCTGGCGAGGACAGCGTTGGTGAAGTCGTCTTCACAGAACTTGACCTTCTTTGGCACGTTCAACACCAACACATTCTCTTGCAGGAAGTACTCCCAGTCGATGCTTGGAACCTCGATGTCATCCAAATGGAACTGGAAGATCTTCTTGAAGTTGTCGATCTGGGACTCCACCACAAGATTCACCAAGTTGGGATTACCCCAGTTGCGGAGCACCTTCAATTCATACGAGTCGAAGTTTCCGTTTTCCTTGAAAATCTGAATCTGGTAAGCATCCTCAGTCTCGATGCGCTTGACTATCTTGGGCTGTTGCTGTCTCAACTGTTGTTGGTACTGCTGTTGCTGCAAGTGTTGCAACTGGGACAAGGCATCGAAGAGAACAAGTGGGGAGGTTCTGTTGCAAGTAAACATTTTTGTTGCTTTGTTATTCGACTATTGGATGAGCTTTTGGTTTGTGATGGGGTATTGGGAGACATTCCGCCTTTCTCTTATAGTATTTGCAGTTGCGGAGAAGGTTCCAGAATGGACTTCACTATCGGGCGCGGGAGTGCCTAGAAGGTTCGAGAAGACGCGAGGGCTCGCACTGGGGACCTATATACAGGAACACAGACTTAGCAGTGCTAGCGCATCCTAGCACTGCCCACTAGCACTGCCCTGACTATTTGGGTAGTGACTGCCAACACTGGATACCGAGGCGCTGTATCGGACTGTTTCGTGTGCCGGAACAAACCTAGCTACTAATTATAGATACTCCCTGCATACAAGCGACCTGCATATGAAGCAGTCTTACCATCCTACATGATTCACAGTTGTGAGTGAATCGATGTGACTAGCAACAATCTAACTGGAGACCAATTAGTTTAGTTGAGCTTTCGGTACATAATCGTGTGATACCTATGACAAATTTATTTTTTATACAGAAATGGTGGAGGTGATCGTGGCGGTGGACGTCACGGTCTCAGTGTAATCCGTTAAGTAGTAGTCATAGTCAACTATGCAGATCAGTCCCGAGACTAACAGAGTCAGTACATCTTCAAGAACGTAACTTCCCCATACAGAAGGAAAAGAAGTGACATCCGTACCGAAGTCCGTTTCGCTCACTACCACATTCTCTGTTTGCTGTGTGGTTGGCAGGGCAGTAGTTTGACTGGCCTGGTCAGCTTCGAGAGTAGTGGAAGTGGTAGTTTCAGCAGCCTGAGCAACAGCAGAGGTTTCAGCATCCTGAACAGGGGCGGAAGTTTCAGCCACCGGAGTGGCATTTTGGTTGGTTGCAGCTGGAGCAGCGTCATTGCTGTCGCCTGAATTGTCAGAGTTGTCAGAGTTGTCAGAGTTGCCAGAGTTGCCAGAGTTGCCAGAGTTGTCAGAGCTGTCAGAGTTGTCAGAGTTGTCAGAGTTGTCAGAGCTGTCAGAGTTGCCAGAGTTGCTGTCAGGACCCAGCCCATTATTGCTGTCACCATTGTCAGGAGCACCGACAATCACCGAGACATAGGTATGAGGTTGACCGAAAATGGTTGATGTATAAGTGGAGGTGTACCGCGTAGTGGTGGTTGTTGTAGTCGATACACTGGTACTGGTAGCAGTGGAAACCAGGCCAGCCACCACATTTGTATTGGTGACGGTGTTATCGACGGTTTTGGTAAGCTTGACGATTTTCACGCCCCGTTTGTCGTTGGACGCAGACACTGCAGCGGAGGCAGCAAGAATTGAAAGGAGAGTGGTGAACTTCATTGAGAAAGGTATCGAATGGGTGGATCAAATGGTATGAGGATCAATGATGCGTAATCAAGGATGTTGGGTTGGTAGAGGATGTCTTGAAGACTAAAAGAGTGACGAGGGTTGGTGCAAATGAGCGACTGTGGTGAAAGAAAGAAGGAGCCGAAGCGAGTCAAAAGATTTGTGCTGAAAGAGTAGTTGAGGAAAGTTGAGTAAGTGAAGAGGGGAAGGGGGCACACTTCCCAATTTATACCTGGGCCAATTGCCACCAGGGAAGGCTGCAAAAACGGTCGGTTGCGCGCCTGCACATTGGGATGCTGGCGCTGGCGCACAAATGCGGTAAGCCCCCACCGAAAAGCAAGCCGGGTCCGGATATTTTGTGCGGTATTAGGATGCATGCATCCCGGATTTGCTCGAATGATACCCACATATGCATCGAAGAATGCATCGCCCGGGTGTCAGGCAGGTGGCGGCGAGGAGCCTGCACACCACCTGCAGGACCGCTGGAGCATTCGCACCGTTTAGGAAAGTGACCTGCTGCGCCAGCACAACCACCGAAATGAGAACCCAACTACAGGTCACAGCCAGCACTTGGCATTCTTCAGCTCGAGGGTTTTCCGTTTTCGGCCACTTGCTTCCGAATGAAGTCATTGTGCAGCCGGTTTCCGGTGATAATGACCAATATCCAGTGGCACGGCAGATGGAGAAGACAGAGCGGGCGCCCGGCAAGGCACAGCTGTTCAAGGCAGCCGCCGGGACAAGCAATCAGAAAGCCAACAGGCCGTACGGCAGCACCAGGGCCCGAGAAGCGGGAGTTCTGTGCACGTGACACATCACGTGCACCCATACACCCACGTGATGTGTCACGTGCGTAGATCGATCTGGAATACCGGTGCGTGGCACCCCCGGTATTCACCGCCTCAACACCGCGCTACCCCCGAAACTGCCCTCTGCCCTCGTCACTCACTACACCCGTTCCTTTTTTACAGCCACTGATTTACAGCCATTTCTCGCTACCTATAAAGCCTGGGCGTTTCACCATCGACTACTTGTCTTTCCGCCCACAACACCCCTCGCATCGCCCCTCGCATCCCTCTTATTACCGCTGCACTACAGCCTCCAAACACAGCCGTGTCACCGCGTTACTAGCGCTATTACAGAGAAACAGCTTTTCAGGGATACATCGTCTACATCTCTGTGAAAGAAGACATTCTTGAATGTACCGTGACACAATCTGACATCTACTCAAATAACAAAGAAAACATTCAAGTGTCTGCGAGGAAAGGAAGTAACAGCACCACAGGCTCACAGCCCCAGGTTGATTAATCCCACACCATGAGTTTTTACAGCAACCCGGCACCCGCCAACTCCTTGGCGTTCCCCTCCTTCGATCAGCAAAATTTACAGCCGAACTCGTCAGTCGGCGACATGCAACAACACTTTAACAGACAAATACTCCCCTCGGCTGACAGCAGCAAAGCTGGCGAGGAGGCTGGCCGCAATTCAATCCCCAGCGCTGGATCAATTGGCAATACTCAGGACTCATCAGGCAACCCGTTGACTTCTGAAAACGGCACGGCGCCTGAAGTCAGCATTCTGGAGAACGAAGGAAAGCTGATGCTCCCAGAGTCTCGATCGAAACGAGAGCGGAAAAACAAGCCAGGTCAAAAGTTTGGCGCCAAAAAGAAACTGTGGGTGTGGTCGTGGTTTGTGCAAGATTCGACCGACTCCAGCACTGCAGCCTGTGACTATTGTGGGAAACTCGTCAAGAGAATGCCCAGCGACAAGGGGCTGCCCAAAAAACTTAGTGAGCACTTGCGGACGCACAAGCTCACCAAAAACCTGATCAACACGTCCCGGGCCATCCCAGTAGACGGCAACGGGATCTTGTACAACACCAGTGACGGGATCCCCATACCCTACTCTTCACTGTTTAGTATGGGCAGCTCAAGTGGCCAAATGCACACACTCCAAATGCAAAACCTGTCAGGAATCGCCCGGCAACAACAATCGGCATCTCCCCAATTGCAGCTGGATCAGAGCCACGAGGCGCTCAATCCCCAGAACCAGCCGATGCAAAGCCAGCAAGTCCAAGGCCAGCAGATGCAAAGCCAGCAGGTCCAAGGCCAGCAGATGCAGAGCCAGATAGCTGGTCAGATGCAGAGCCAGCAGGCTTCTCAACAAGCAGTCCCACAGCAACAGCAGACACATCAGCAGCAGGAGTCACAGCAGCAAGAACAGCATCAAGCACATCAACAACGTCAGCAACATCAACACCAACAACATCAACACCAACAACATCAACAGCAACAACAGCAACAACATCAACAGCAACAACATCAACAGCAACAACATCAACAGCAACAGCAACAACATCAACTTCAACAACATCAAAAACATCAACAACATCAACAACAGCAACATCAACAACTTCAACAACTTCAACATCATCAACAAACACAACACCATCAGCTTCAACATCAACACCAACACCAATCGATGCAGCCAAATCAGCCCCAACTACGAGGTCTTTCCAAAAGACGCCGTCTGGAGGAGCTGTTGTCGCAAAACACAAACTACAGAAGAGCAAGCAGCATGCAAGCAGTTGGAAAGGAGAGCACATCTCAGGCGCCACTCCAGAGCTACTCCGGCCAGCTCCCGCTGCCCATATCTGCAGGTAAAATGTCCAAAAGACCAAATGCTTCTCTTGACTACACGCCATACTCTGCTACAAGTTTCCATCGGCACCTCCTCAAGTTTCTTGTGGATAACAAGCTCCTGATCCGCGTGCTTCTGCTGCCTCTGTTTCAGCAGGTCGTGTATGATTTGAGGTCGGAATCTGTGAACGATCTTTTGGAGTTGACAAGTCTTTATTCGTCGTTCATGGAGCTTTCAAGGGCAGAGGAACCCGAGGAGGTTGGCGACGCGCACTCGTCGCTTTCAGAGGCGAGTGTGGTGAATACTTTGGCACAGGAACTCATCAAAAAATAAGGCAGGACAGGCCGAAGATTTGCCAAGTCATTTGGAATGATTTATTCCGGTCAATGTGTGGTGTTCTGCCGACCACTGCGTGGCGACTCTCTTTCACGCTGACTGAGGAAATGCCTCTTGGAGGCGTGTGAACCAGAACTGATAGTTGTGGGTGTGAAGTTTATTGCTTACTGACATGTCTATTAATTGTCCAACATTGAGTCCACCAATCAACCAGCGGGCCGGTCACAGCTGTCTCGACCCTTTTCAAGCTTCAGGCTGCTCAAGCTCGTCTCGACCCTTTTCAAGCTTCAGGCTGCTTAAGCTCCGCCCCCATGCGCAGCATTACTGGTTGCTTACCGACCGCACCCAGGTACTGTTCTCGTCGTACTCTCTCCACAAACGACTAATGGAAATGCCAAGCGAGTACTTCTTCTTATCGATCTCGTCCTTCTTCGTGCGCAACTTCTCGATGGCACGCGTGATCTTGTTCCGAGTGGCATAGTCGATCTCCACGTTGTATGGCGGAAGAAGGTTGGCTAGGAAGCGGATTTCCTTCTCGATCTTGTCCAGGCGAACCACGTACAGGTCATACTTCTGCTGGTTCTGCTGGAGCTGTGTTTTCTTGTCGTTTGCCTTGCGGAGCTCGAGCCTGGCCCGGTGCTCGGGGATGTTACCATATAGGTACTCTTTGCGGGGCTCAGCCCGCTTGGGCACCACTTCCTCCTCGCGTGATACCTTGCGCACGGTGAACTTGATGGGCTTCTTCGACAACGTCTCCACAGGCACGGGTTTCGGCACGGCTCTCGGTAGCACGGGCGAAACCACAATATTGCTTTTCCCAAATCCGCCGTCAGCGTTTCCGATCACATTCAGAATCGGGGCTCCAACCCCGGGGTCGAGTCGGGTTTGATTGTCTTTGGATTCTGGCTTCTTTGGGTTGCCTGCCAAGTCCAGTTTGTTTTCGGAGTACTTCTCGTACTTCTTGGTGATGGTGCGCACCTGGCCCTGCTCCTCTTTGATGCCATCCTGCTCCTCTTTGATGCCATTGATGGACAAGCTACTGATGAGCTTACTGGTGGAGTCGGACGACAGAAGCGACGACACCGATGCGGGCAGGGAGGGATCGGCGGATCCACGTGCGGTCTCGGTGGATCCACGTGCGGTCTCGGTGGATCCACGTGCGTTCTCAGCTTTGACGCTGGAGCCTGGGACCTCTCCAGTTCCCACTCCAGTCGTGGTGGTTTCACTGAAATCTCTCAAAATTCCTGTTACTTCGGACTCGCCGAAGGTGTGGGATGTGGCAGGGTCAATGGAAGGCTCTAGATGAACAGCGGCGCGGGGCTCCATAGACTCGGCCATTTGAGTGTTCAATTGACGGGATTCAGCTGGGATAGACAGGATTGCTTTGTAGTTTCTGTGATGCAGTGTGGAGCAGTTTGAACTGTAGTTTGCAGCGTAAGTTTGCAGCCTAAGTTTGCAGCCTGTAGTTTGTAGTGGTGCAGCTCAGGCGATACTCTGTGGTGGAGTTGGCCCGGACCAAGATTGGTGGCCGCACATACCGAGCGCTGTCGTGCGCGGACCAACACTATACGCAGGACACAAACAAACACGCGGGCACGCGCGTGCGGGTGCGCTCCAGCCCCGGGTGCGCTCCAGCCCCGGGTGCGGTTATTTTTGTTTATTTTCTGTGTCATTCCCGGATGCACGGGTGTAGTCGCAGCGCGCCTGCACACACGCCATCCTCAAACCCGTACTGCAGAATACGGTTTCACATCAACAACCACCAAGGCCCGCCCCTGACCCCTTATGCAACTGTTTCTTCACGTGGTCGAAAAGGTGGACACCTTCAAGGAGAGCACCGCTTACTGGACGCTTTCCACGGCTTGCGGGGTGCCAATTGGCTACGTCACCGAGCAGATTGCCCGCCGACTCCAGGAATCCCCCTGTTTCGAGGCCACCGGCCCCAAGCGGGTAAGCGTGGCGCCCGGCCTCGACACCTTGGAAAAAAGAACGGCGGCGTTTGCAGAAGTGGCGGAAAGCTGGCGGAAAAACGACAAAGCCCTTGCCGGCGGCTGGCGAAACGAGTTGTACACCGTCTTTTGCCCCAGCAAAGAGCCGTACGTGTTGGTGGAAAGAGCGTTTTCGGTGTTGTTGGGCGTGGTCACCTACGGCGTGCACATAAACGGATTTGTGGGAGCCAGGCACGGACAGGAAATGCAGATGTGGGTCCCTCGGCGGTCGGCGACTAAGCAGACGTACCCAGGCCTCTTGGATAACACGGTGGCCGGGGGAATCGCGTACCCGCATGGAATCTGGGACAACGTGGTCAAGGAGTGCCACGAGGAGGCGGGGTTGGACGCCCGCTTTGTGCAGGAGCAGGCCCAAGCCGCCGGGGTCGTCTCGTACATGATACAGCCCGAGGGAGACGGCGGGCACGTGCAGCCGGAGGTGGAGTACATCTACGACCTCGAGTTCCGGTCGCCGCACGACCCGGTTCCCCGGCCCGTGGACGGCGAGGTGGCGGGGTTCGAGTTGATGGCGATGCTGGAGGTGGCGCGGCGGGTACACGCGGGCGAGTTCAAGCCCAACTGTGCCTTGGTGGTGGTGGACTTCATGGTGCGGCACGGGCTCCTAACCGCGGAGAACGAGCCCAACTTGCACGCCATTTGCAGCCACCTCCACCGCGCCATGCCGTTTCCCACGCGGAACTAGAGTCCGTCTCCGAACTGGCACTCGGAACTGGCGTTCTGAACTAGCGCTCCTGGGGGTGCTGTCACCCGGCGTGGTGTATCGGCGTGGTGTACCGGTGCGCCGTGCTTATATGCAGCACCCGCGCTCACCCCAACTTCGACCTCTCGGTGGGTGCGTACCCTGGATGCGTTATTGCCCCATTCTGGTCCGGCTCACGCCGATGCTGCCGGCGCATGCTCCGTGCTCTCTATCCGGGTGCTTCATTGACGCTGGCCCTTCGCAATTCTGCATCACCGTGTGCTATTTTCCTGTCAGCGAGCTCTCCAACTATCACATCCATGTGGCCGCCCCGCACATTGGAGAGAACATTGTATGGGTCCGAGCGAGGGTGATCGATAGCATGGTCGTTTTTCCGGAGGAATTGGGCGGGAATGGGGTCGAACAAAGCCACCGGTGCCAAAGCGACCGAAAAAGCAACACCCGCAATCACCTCTCACCGCTTTTGGAATCAGCTCTACAAACAGGCTTCAAGCTCTTCCCCATGAGTTCCGTGTCTGGTGGTGTTTTGAAAGATATGACCGTGGTGCAGATGGACGCGTATGTGCAGGATACACTAAAGGATGGGCTTCGCCGTTTCCAAATCGGGCAAGCACAGCAGCTCTCGCAGCTCTCAGTGCGGAGCTGCCCATTCGGACTTACTAGTCCAAAGCTTTTTGCAAACTTCAAATCCTCTGGTGGGATTTGTGCAGTATTTGCAGATGGCTACTTGAGCGACTGCAGATATTTGGAGAATATGATTGGCGCCGTGGCTAGCCTGCAGGACCAGGAGACTCAGCTTGGCCTCGTCCTTGGCAATCTCCGGAAGATGAACGGCGACGGCGATTTGACGGTGATTTTGGCATTTCTGGCGATGCTGCGCTTGTTCCCAGAGAAGGCACGGAAGCCGGGGTTCGATTCTCCAGCCACGCAGCTTGGCCAAGGTGCCCTGTTCTATCTGCATCGGGTTTTGCCGCTTCTTTTCTCCTCCAAGAGAAGTCTGTCTTGGGGATCCTGCGTGGTGTACAACGAAAACACGCTCGTGACCAATTATCACGTGGTGCTGCCCCTTCTCGAGGACCCGTCTGCTTCGTGCGAGGCTGTCCTTTCTGACAGGACTGTCGCCGTCTCCCGCGAGCAGGTGGTGGTGCCGTTCAGAGAATTGGACTTGGCGTTCATCTTGCTACATGCAGGTGCTCTAAATGCAGGCGCCTTCCCCCAGCTTGAAGCGAGCCGTTGCACAGAACTGGAAGCTGGCCCGCTCTTTGCTCTCGGATACGGCCTATTCTTGAGCAAAAAGAGACCCATGCCGCTTCTGTCAAGCGGCGGTATATGCAGGATCGTCCATTTGGCGCCGCTTACTACACCACTACGGCCTATACCGTGCTTGATGATAACATCAACAGCGTGCTGGAACGGGTCGTCGGGCGGCGGTGTTTTTGACTCCAGGGGTGGCTTTGTGGGTGTAATTTCAAGCAACGCCCAGGTCTATGTGCCGGAGGTGGGAGGCCAAGCTCCTAGTCATACGACAGAGAAAGTGCCGCTGTTTTGCTTTACGATTCCCGCACAATTGGTAGCGCTTTGCTACGAGGAAAAGGTGGTGAAGGTGTCGGATGCGGAGTTGAGCGAGCAAGTGGCCAAGGCTTGGAGCCTAGACGTATACTACAAAGAGAGCTTCCAACACGAAGCGAAAATGTGATGTATTCACGTGGCCAGCACCATCCACCAGTGCTAGATTATCATATTTCAAGACAGGAACGCTTCTATGCGTACCTGATGAACACACTTGTAAGTGGCTCACTTTTGACTGCCAACATGAGTAGGCCTGGCAGCCACAAGTCCATTGCTGTAACTGAACTTCGCTGCTCACTCCGAACTCTTCAAATTATCGAAGTGCACCTGGCCGCTTCCCCGAAGAGATGCATGTATTGGGGGTAAGATAGTCGGAATCTCCATCTGGAATCCATTTCCCGGCACTATGGCGGCGGCGACACCTAAAGGTGAGAACTGAGTGGTGCTCTTTTGAGCAGGTGGAATGGAAAGTCCATTGGAAGCATCGCCCTTCAAAACATAGTTCTTGGTGAGCCCACTGTGCAGGTACCCTGTGGACGGAAAAGGTGGCCCTTGGTAAAATCGAGGACCCAGGTGGTTTTCAAGGGGGTGCAAAGCGGTTTCAATCGATCCGATGGATTTAGACCGGTGGTTTCTGACTAGCAACGAGTCGTTGCAGGCATAAACATCGTTCATATTGAACTTGCCTTGATTCATGGTCAAGATGAGAAGCTCTCGGCAAAACCGAAAAAGGTTCTGCTGGAAAACGGACAACAGATGCTTGTGCTGGAGCCACGAGTCGCACACCCTGGAGATTTCCTCTAGAATGGTAATAATGCTATGCGTGCCAACCCCGAAGTTGTCCCTTCCCCTTTGTTGCATGATGGCCAACAACGATTGAAAAACAACGTTCTTTGGGAACACCTGGTTGACAGGAACCGCGGGGTTATTGGACACGGCTTTCACGAGTGTCTTGACAAGCGTAGCATACCACTGCAAAATGCACATGTCGAGATTGGATTTTTCGAACGTGTTCAAGGAAAGCTTCGAGACGAGCGAGGGGGCCAGCTTCAACCCCAAGAATGGCTCGTTGAAGATCAAGGGGAAGCTCACTAAGCCAAAATTGCCGCTCAACCTGGGGGAATAGTTGTCCTCGGGTTGAAAGAAGCTTCTCGCGTCTTCCACAAATGACTGAAACAGCGAGTTGAGATTGCGGTGCAAGAATTGGTGGAAGTCTAGAGTCACGTCCAACTCCCGTAAAGTCGCAAACAATAAGTTTATTTGTGAAGCACTCGTGATTTCAAAAATACTGGCCTCTAAAAGGTCTGTGCACTGCGCGGGAGCCTCGATTAAAAGCTTCCTCCTGAACATTTCAAAAATGTCCAGATTTGCCCCTTTGCTCACTAGCTTGTTGATGCATCCGAGGGCAGAGTGAAGCTCTAGTCTGGAGGAATAGATCCAAAGCATTTTGTCAGTGGTCAAAGAATTCATCTCGTTAGAAATGGTGCTGATCACCACATGGGCCATTTTACCCGCAATAGGAAAGTCTGAGGGCCCAGGAACCAAGAATCCACGCATGATATCGGCCAAGACAGAGCCATTAAGCTTCTGGCCGAGAAACCACGTGTAGAATTTTGGCGGTTTCCCAAAGGGTTTCAACTCCGACACCAAGACGTATATCTTCCATAATAGCTCCATTTCGCTATCGACAAGAGGCTGTGGCAAGGACTGGAGGGTGGAGTGGGTCGTGTCCTCCAATACTGCCAACGTGGAATCGCTGCTGAAATGCGAAATACACACGTTCGTCAAAAGATAGAGACTGCTAAGCAACTTGAGCTGGTTGGCGGGGGTGTTTTGGCTAGACACGCTCTTTCCGATCAATGAATCCCGTGCTTTGTCGATAAAATCCGAGGCAAGCTTTTCATTCTGTTCGCTTTTTGCCGCCAGAGATAAGCATCCCACAGCCAAAATCGAATATGCCAAGCCGACCTTAAACGTATGGGGCTGGTCTTGGGAAATAACGGAGTTGTAGCTCTGGATCTCAGAATGAGAAGTCGGGAGTGTGTTGTAAGGCTCCTTGGCTATGATGGAGTACCCTATGTAGAAAAACTCCTGGAGAGGGTACTTAAGATCCTCCGGAAAGTAGTACTGCTCGAAGGCCTTGGCAAGCAGAAGGACCTGCACAATATCCAACAGAGATGAGGCAATGGAAGGGTCGAACGGCGTGCCCAATCCCCCACCAGGACTCATCTGCAATAGCTCAGCACTGGCGCTTTTTGGGGCCAACTGCAAAAGGGCTTTTGCGCTGGCGACAATGTTGGACTCTGTGTCTAGGGCAGGGGACGAGGTGCAGCGGGCACCTAGGGGGTTTGCAGCCATATGTGCAGTGCCGGAGTACTCATGCGAGAGCCGCGGGGTGAAGTCCTCAGCTTTCATCTCGGGCAGCGCCTGGTTCTCTAGCTGCGTGCCTTTAGCCCCGGGCAGAAGAGGCAGCACTCTTGGTGGCAGCAAACTGGAGTACACTTTCGAGGGTACTTCCCGCCGCAGTTCAGGCAGCAATTTGGGCGAGACATGTAAGGTGTTGGACGTCGGCAGTATGCAGTCCTGCGATACCATGGGCTGTAAAATCGTCGGGCTCGTGGTGCTGGTTTTGGAATGCCACGTGTTTTCGAGCGCCACCATCAGCCCGCCCTTGGAAACTCTCTGGTCCTTGGAATGTGGTCTTGATACCAAGCGGATGTTGTGCACCGTCCGGCAGTGCCGCTGCAAAAGGTCTCTCCGTACAAACGCTGAGGTGCAGTAGGAGCAGTGAAAAGGTTTCTCATTCGTATGGGACCGCTCATGGCGTTGTTTATGTTCAGAGCGGGTGAATGCCCGAGCACAATAACCACAGACGTATTTCTTGGGGGGAGACAGCATATTTATACTCTGGAGGCGTTGCGCTTTGAAAAGTGGCAATGCAGGGGTATGCAGAGGAACTGCGAGGCAGCAGAGATTGTATGAGCAGGGGGTGTTTCAGGCTCAGGTGTTTGTGAGCAAGGGGTGTTTCAGGCTCAGGTGTGTGTGAGCAAGGAGTGTTTCAGGTTCAGGTGTTTGTGAACGTTGTTTCAAATTAATGTCTTTCCTTTTTCAGGGGTTGGGGACCCTGCGTCTGGATATAAAAAGGCTGCTTTTCGCTTCAACTACACAAGATTCTTGCGTTGGTTGAAGAGTTTGTTTCGGCTTGGACACGTTCGAGCTTCAAATTTATTGATTTCCAAATGCTTTATTCAGAGCGGTTGTGACTCTTTAAGTTGTCAAGCTGATGGGCAATTTCTGAGGCCGTGAACTTTGAAAAACCTTATATCGAGGGTGCAAATCTCTGCTATCGAAGGGGTTGAACGCTTTGGTAATGAGGGTTTGGTGTTCAGGGATAGCGGTAACTTTGGGAATAGACCGTGGGGACTCGGGACTCTCCGTGTTCATGGACTGACCTGAGGTCGAAAATAGACGCCGAGTATTTTTTGTGGCAGGCCTCGGTGAAGTTATCAGAGGCCTCGGTGAAGTCCTCGCGGGGCAGTTGTGCAATCTTAACAATCCAGAGACAAAACAGAGGAGAAATAGCGGCGGCAGGCAAAGGTTGATATTGGAAAACAAATGGCGAAGCAAGAAAGAGGGCAGGGTCCAGTGGAATTCACATTGTGAGCAAGCTGTCTCTGAGCACCCCGCATTTGCAGATGAACAGAAGGTGGGGGAATTTCGCGGCGCTGCGCAGAAGAATACCTTCCCTTGGTCCGCAGGGAGCAACCCGAAATCAGGCAAATTCAGACGAGCTGAGATCAGAAATTTTTGCCGAGAAAGCGGAAGAGCACAGATTTGAGGAGAAGGGTCGATTATTTCAGGACGGCAGATCGCTAAAGCCCGCCCTGGCAACAGGGGGTCACGGGCAATGCTCAAAAAGTCGCGATGAAGCGGAGGGAGAGGCAACTCGCAAGAAGGTGGTTAAAGATTAAGATTGAGGAGAGGCTCCAACTCGCCGTTTTTGCGCCGTGCACTCTATACGGTTTGACGGAGGCGCGGCGTCAAGCGTGCTGCCACACATGCAAGTAGGTGCGGTTACGGTCCTCGGAGTTTTTGCGACGCACCACGCTATGTGCAGGACGCAATTCTTTGTCCAGAGTCTTTTAGTGAGCGGCGGTGGCCGGCCGTGCTTGTTTCATGGCATTTTTCGACCGGCATTATGCGTCGGGGATATTAAGCCACTCGCTGGTTCGCGGGGTTTCGGAACACTGCACAGGTTCGCGGGGACTTTTACGACGCCGCCTGCAGGCACAATGATCAGCAAGCGCCACGAGGGGACTCAAGGATCGTGGCTGGGGAGGCGGCCCGGGGAGTTGCCCTGAAATCTTGGCCACGAATCTTGGCCACAAATCTTGGCCACAAATCTTGGCCACCAAGACTGGTGCCTGGTGATTTCGCAAGAAATCTCAGTTCTTGGCTGGAATTCTGATTGAAAAATCTTGGCTACAGATTGGAAGACTGGTGTTTGATGGCTGCGACGAAGATCCTTGAAAAAATTGTGAGGGCCAAGGGCCTGGTTCCATGAATCGGCGTTCTCTGCGCAACATTCCTGCTTTGGAAATAGGGGCGCTTGCAAGTACGCACTTGGGAGATGACAAATTCAGACAAACGGGAAACAGCGCCAGGTGAATGAATAGCGCTTCCCAAAAGGAAACGAGGCATTTGAAGACGTGCAAAGGTAGAAAATACGCTTGGCCTAAACCTGCCTTGGTTGAATACCTCGAGATTTTTAAGTGCGTGACAAATTGGCGCAATTTCAGAGGGCCAATCAGGGAAACGGAAGTTTATCCCAACGCCAATCTCGTGTTACCTGCAGTAACGCCCTAAGCTCGAGTGTTCGGGGATCGAATACGAATTCGCCGTGGCAGACGATCGCGTCGGCGCATGGATCACCAAGAAAAGAAATCCAGTGTGGTTCCTGTACACAGCCTACTCATCACGATTTTTCCAGGCTCAATTACCCCATACTTTGAGCCACCGCTGCAAGTTCGTCGATTCGGATCCTCCAGTGCTTGAATTCGCCGTTTAGGTATTTCGGAGCTAACAAGTTGAACGTACATGCTACCGACAAGAAGAAGCGAGGAGAGCCTTGCGACGCTTCTCTCATCGGGCGAAGAGGCCGATACTCGGTCCATGATTTCCGAGGAAACACTTAGCGACAGCAGCATCCCTATATTCCATGAAAAGTTGGTGTCGTACACGAGCATACGCGAGCTCCCCCTCGTGGCCAGCACATTGAAATCAGAGCTTATGCTCTACCCATCCATGAAGGCCGTGGAGAGCGGTGGGCAGCCGTTGTTCTCGATCCAGCTGAACAAATTGCACTTTTTGAAAAAGAATGCTCCGCTCTTGACCACATATCGCCACGAATCGACGGAGAAAAAAGAGCACTGCAAAATCTACTTCAAGATCCTCCAGAACAACCTCACGTGTTACGTGTTCATGTTCAGTTCCGGGCGCAACTTGGTACTCTACAACAACGCGTTGAAACCACATTGCGATGCACTTTACAAGGGCACCAAGCTCCGGATATACGGTGCCTCGGGCGCAGCTTCCACGTTCGGCAACGGGAGCTTGAGAATCCTCCTTTTGAGCAATTCCGCTGCATCTCTAGCTGACGGCCTGGATTGCGTCTCCCTCGAGACGGCCACATCCATCAAGGACGTTCGGCTCTCACGGGGCGTGGGAAGTGCCCTTCTCTACGATGCTGTGGTGGGCCAGAAGAAGTCTGAGGTTCTGAGGCTTTTGACAGAGGCGTCTACCTTGGTACCCGTGCCTTTTGCCACGTACATTGACCAAGGCGGAGAGAAGATTGACGGCGGCCGGTTTCAGGGATACATACGAATGTTCGAGGTACCGAACGGTGTCAATGAGGATTTCTCTGAGGACTCGCTTGTGCTTTCCACAGTGTTGCTTGCATTGATTGAACAGGAGACTCTGAAGATGCGAGGGCATAACAAACCGTCGTATGTTGGATGAATACCCAGGCACTCTGATTGACGGCAGTTCAAGAGATGCTACTTTTGACTTCTGGCAGTTGTGGCTATGGCGAAACTCACTACCATGGTCCCAATACGGTTAGACGAGCGGCCAAGGCACGCGAAAACTGTCAGTGACTGGCTTCGTTTTATCGGGATCTAGGGGAAGAACCAGAGGAGAAATCAACGAGCGGCTTTGAAAGCTTCCGGAGAGATACAATTTCTTGTGTCTGAGACTGCAATAACAGATGCGGCTCCCTTGAAGCTTGAGTTGAAGATATATCATTGCGTGGGGCGGTTGGTCTCGTGTAATGAAGTCATGAATTGCGATCCACCCGGGTGAACCAGTATACATGGCTACGGACCAGCGGGGCAAGAAGTGTCACATGTTGGAAACGGGTGACGGCCATCACATCCGACTTTAACATCACCAGCGATGAAGACGCTTCTACTCAAACGGCCTTGGAGATCGTGGTTTGGGTGCTTGGCCCGATGCAACTCTGATACATGCACACCTGACCAGGGCCGCTGCATAGACTATCGCCGGTGCAAAGAACAAGGCCAGACCATGACTGGGCATCTGGCCGGCTCTGGCCGTCACGGAAACAAAATCGAAACACGGGACTGAAGATGGACCACAGCCAGATCGAGAATTATGCAGTTCCTACCTATTAACCGAGGTTGTTGCAGCTCGAAAGGGGAGGCAGGCGTCGGCCTCTTCCTGGAGAGTGCCTTCTAGCAGGTATGGGACAGTTGATGCTGGTCTCATACTCACTGCCCTCACTCACTACCCTCACTCACTATCCCCACTCACTACCCTCACTCACTACCCTCACTCACTACCCTCACTTGAGCCACTAATGGAGGAGTGCTGAGTACCCCCGGAGCATGGCGCTAACTGAAGTCAGTCTACTGTCCAGTCTACTGTCCAGTGTACGCTTGCACTGCTCTCGGTATCTGTCCTGCCTGTTTATCCCGTCCCCTGGCAAGAAACACTAGCAGCCTGGCACCAGCGCACTACGTAGCAGCGCATAGCACCGCAGCAATAGACGACTGTACATTGTCACGTGCCACTTCCCTATCCTTGTATTCCCACCGTGCCAGCCCCGTGGCGGACCCACACTGCCATCCACCGCCCCTGCAAATGACCCCGGCGACCGCCAGGCGCTTTCACGGCGTTGGCAGCTCGTTGGCGGAAGCAGGGCTCGAGCCCTAACGCACGTGCGCGCGGCCGCTCTGTGTGCACGCCGCGCGGACCACCGTAGGCTTTTGCTCAGAAAATTTTCTTTCTCACTCACACATACGAATCATCTCTCACAATGGGTATGTGAATAGGCCGGAGCAGCGGCAGTTATTGGGAGGCAGGGTGAAACGTGGCAAGAATAGCAACCAGAAATCGAACCAGACAGAACAGAAGAGGCAGAACAGAAGAGGCAGAACAGAAGAGGCAGAACAGAAGAGGCAGAACAGAAGAGGCAGAACAGATATCGAGACGAGTCAGCAAGACCTATGCAGAGTCTTCAAATGCCATCTTCAAATGCCATCTTCAAATCCCATCTTCAAATCCCATCTTCAAATCCCATCTTCAAATCCCATCTTCAGTCCTAGCAAGCAGCAAATTCCACGACGTCCAGAACCCTGACCTCTACCTTCTTCATGTACTAACCCCAGTTAACGTTCCAAAGCTTAGAAAGACTTACTGCAAAGGTAAGCAGTGTCGTAAGCACACCCAACACAAGGTGACCCAATACAAGGCCGGTAAGGCTTCGTTGTTCGCTCAGGGTAAGAGAAGATACGACCGTAAGCAGTCCGGTTTCGGTGGTCAGACCAAGCCCGTTTTCCACAAGAAGGCCAAGACCACCAAGAAGGTTGTGTTGAGATTGGAGTGTGTTTCGTGCAAGACCAAGGCTCAATTGTCCTTGAAGAGATGTAAGCACTTCGAGTTGGGTGGAGACAAGAAGCAGAAGGGTCAAGCCTTGCAATTCTAGTGTATCTAATAAATTCAATGAACCTTGATTAGTGGTTAGGTGAACATTCACTACTTTGTAGTAGTCTGGCGTGGGCCTGCACTCTTGGCAGTGTCGTCTAACGTATTGCTTGACGTCCACTGTGTATCTAGTGTTGTGATTGGGGAGGCTATTCAGGGTCGTGCGCGGACCACGCCAGGATTGTTGATTTAGTTAATCTTGAATCATGACATGCTTGGTGTCATTGTCTGTATGTATGATTACTATACTGTTATTATACTGTCTGTATTATACTGTGATAGTCTCGTCTTAAAAATCGTTTAATAAATTAAATGGTTTAGTCTTTACTAGATTTTTTAAAACATCTGGTTTAAATTATTCTTTTCATTTTCAAATTAAAATAGGGAATTTTTATATTACTTTACTTGAATTTATTAATATGATAATATTCTTAATTAAAAATATTTATGGTTAGAATTATTATTAAATAAGCAAAAGTATGAACTTGAGTTATATTTGGAAAATTTATTAAAAATTTCTTTGAAAAAAGTCTCTATTAGTTTAATTAGAAATGTTTAAATCTTAGAAGAATGTTAAAGATTATTTTTATAGAATTTATAAGTAAATTAAGTGATGATTCTCTTTATTCTTGGTTCTTTCTTTTATAATGTATACTGCTGTATTTACTGTTCTGTATTTACTGTTCTGTATTTACTGTTCTGTATTTACTGTTCTGTATTTACTGTTCTGTATTTATACTATGTTATGTGACATTATGTTATTTGACATTATATGTATACTCATACCACGCATTATGTGAGTAAAGTGTAATTTGGCTAAAAATTGCTAACGGTCCTTTTGTAAAGTTATTCCGGTCTACACGTCACATCATAATGTCTTGCTCACGTCAGGGGTCATGCTAGATGACTATGGTCATGTTGATGCCTATATGTGCTATTCCCTGCCGTGCCATCACATCTTCCCTCTTCTCTTCCTCTTCTCTTCCTCTTCTCTTCCTCTTCTCTTCCTCTTCTCTTCCTCTTCTCTTCCTCTTCTCTTCCTCTTCCTTGACTGACATGCGCTGTAAAGCATCGCTCGTGCTTCGTCTCTCGCTCTCGAATATCCTCTAGCCTCGACGAATATCAGATTGATCAGGTGGTATTCGGCTTCAGTGACAGTCTCTAGGGTGGGTGTTCCACAAGCAAGCTTGCAGGTTGACCGAGTCTTGGGAGTTTGCTTGACTTCCGTCACTTACGACTTCGTTCTCGCTTCTCACAGTTCAAAGCCCCTGCTGTCTGGTTCAAACCCCCTGCTGTCTGGCTCAAAGCCCCTGCTGTCTCACGCTTCATATCAGTAGCTCCCGTCCACAGTCGTCTACTTCGACGCCTCAATCAAGTACTCGCCCAACACCCGGAGCGGGTTCTCCGGCTGGTCCTTGCCGATCTTGCGGAGCCCCTCCAAGAGCTGCGCCGTGACGTGCTTGTTGAGGTACTGCCTGACCGAGGAGCCTCCCACCATCTCGTGCACGGGCGGCGACGTGTGCACGGGGATGTCGGGGTCGTCGAGCCTGGCCCTCTTGGGCGGCGGGTCTGCGGGGCTGTCTGCAGCCTGTACGAGCGGCTGAATGTCTGGGTGGTCCATGTGGTGGAGGCTTGCTGGAGACGTGCGGGCGCACCCGTGCATCTGCCGTTGTAGTCCACACACGAGACCCCAAGCGACCAAGAGACCCACCAAAGACCAAAAGACCCACCAAAGACCAAGTGACCCACCAAAGACCAAAAGACCCACCAAAGACCAAAAGACCCACCAAGTCACAAGCCAATCACTGCCCATCACTAGCCAATCACTGCCCATCACATCCAATACAATCAGGCCCACACCATGGACCCGTTCAAGGAGGTCGAGGACGACTGCTGGACCCAGATCAATAGCCTCCAGCGCTTCATTCACAACACCCACGTGACGCCCGACGCCCGTGCCGACTTCTCCAACAACTTCCAGGAGTTGGCCGAGACCTTGGACGACCTCCGGCAGGCCGTACACATGTCTGAGTCGCACCCCGACCAGTTCAGCCTCTCGTCCGCGGACATTGCCGGGCGCAAGCAGATCTTGGGCCAGTTGAGCCGAACGGTGGCCGGGCTCCAGGCTGAGTGGAACGCCCGCGCTGACGGGCGCCGGCCCCGCGAGGTGACCACCATGGCCAACCGCATCAGCCAGGACGGCCAGCTCGGTGGACGAGAGGCTGAACTGGTCGGTGGACGAGAGGCTGAACTGGTCGGCGACCAGCTCGGCGGCCAGCTCGGCGGTCAGCTCGGCGGTCAGCTCGGCGGTCAGCTCGGCGGAGTTGATGGCTACAACCGCCCCGACAACCCCGGCTCCGTGGACAGGGAGTTCAACCACTTCCAGCAGCAGGAGATGCTCCACACGCAGGACTTGCAGCTCGACTCCATCCACCGCACCATGCAGAGCCTCAACCAGCAGGCAGCCATGATGGGCGGCGAGTTGGAGGACCAGGGCTACATGCTAGACGAGTTGGACGCGGAGATGGACACGGTGGGCGGAAAGCTTCTGCGGGGCATGAGGCGGGTCAACCACGTGATAGAGACGAACCGCGACACGGCCAGCAACTGGTGCATCGGCGTGTTGGCGGTTGTGCTCTGTGTGTTGTTGTTTATATTGATAGCGGTGTGACCTGCTACAACTACGGCCCTACGCTGGTATCCATGCTCGTACGCTGTGTCGCACGCTGGCACTGCACTAGTAGTCCACGACGCCTGGTGTTAGTTATGAACGTGGGTGTGATGTTCAGACAAGAAAATAGTAAGGTAGCTAGGTTTTTTCCACATCGACAGAAAGTCTCGAGCCAAATGCACTCAGATTCATCATTATCACAATGCTGTACATACTGGTAGTTTGTAGATGCCGGTGAAAAACCGGCGCCGCGCGCCTTATATATTTCTGGCGCGGGTTACCCGGCGCGGCGGCCACCTAGGGCAAGGGCGGCGGCGGCGGGAGCGGGGCCCGCGGCGGGCGCGGCGCAGGGCCACGCCGCCAAAGCAGGGGGGGCTGGTCACGTGCCCCTCGTTAGTGGTGCTACGTGGACAGCACCCAGCACCCAGCACATCCGTACACCTGTACATCCGTACACCAGGTGCACGGGTGTGCGGGCTCCACCCACGCCTACACCTTCACCACCGCAGCCAACTACTGTTACAGCCAACACCCACGCCAACACCCACGCCAACATCCAACCCCCAACCCCGCCATGTCCAGTGACAAGTACAAGTACCGTGTCGAAGTACAACAAATGATGTTTGTTTCCGGCGAGACCAACGACCCGCCCGTCGAAACAACATCCATCATCGAGGACATCGTCAGGGGCCAGGTGATCGAGATCCTCCTCCAGTCCACCAAAACCGCCGCGCTCCGCGGCAACCGCTCCATCGCGCCCGAAGACGTGATTTTCCTCATCCGCCACGACCGCGCCAAAGTCATCCGACTCATCACCTACTTGTCGTGGAAAGACGTACGCAAGAACACCAAAGAGGAGGGCGGCGGCACCGAATCGCTCATGGACCAGGAGGCCGGCGCAGGCGCGGCAGCCACGGTCAACGACCAGTCAAAGATGATCACGCGCTACAAGAAGCTGAAGATCCGGCTCCCATGGGAGCTTCAGTTCATGTTCAGCGAGCAGCACTTGGAGACGGCCGAGGACGCCGAGGACGTGGACGACGAGGAGAAGGCCGCCACGCTTGCGTCGCTCAAGCGCTTGAAGATGGCCGACGAGCGCACCAAAAACATGACCAAGGAGGAGTACGTGCACTGGTCCGAGTGCAGGCAGGCGTCGTTCACGTTCCGGAAGGCCAAGAAGTTCCGGGAGTGGGCCCAGATCTCGCAGATCTGCGAGTCGCGGCCCAACGACGATGTGATCGACATCTTGGGCTTTCTCACCTTCGAGATCGTGTGCTCGTTGACGGAGGAGGCCATGGCCATCAAGAGCCTGGAGGAACGGCTTCTCCAGCAGTCGATGCTGAAGCTCGGGCCGTTGAAGGAGTTGAAGCGCAAGCGGAAGTACTTGTTCGACCAGCCGGACGAGTTGGCCAAGCCCATCCAGCCCTACCACATCGAGGAGGCGTGGCGCCGCTTGCAGGCGATAGACTTCAAGCATAAGGCGGTACGCAGTTTTGGCGGAGGTATGTTGAAGTCGCGGACGAAGCTAATATAGGCGGCATGGGGGGCAGGTGAGCAAGTAGTGTAGGAGAAGAGGTGCTGTCTATGTAGTCTGTGTACAATAGTGTAGTGTCTGTGTACAATAGTGTGTCTAGTCTACAATAGTGTGTCTAGTCTACAATAGTGTCTAGTCTACAATAGTGTCTAGTCTACAATAGTGTGTCTAGTCTACAATAGTGTCTAGTCTACAATAGTGTCTAGTCTACAATAGTGTGTCAAGTCTACAATAGTGTCTAGTTTATGCAGTGTAGTGTGTCGAGTGCTAGTGTCGAGTCAGTGTAATCTCGGCTCTGTCCCAAGAATATCCTCCACCCCTCGATGGAACCTCCGCCATCCAATAAACTGCGCCTCGCAGAACCCTGTCCTCTCACTCACATGCCGTGCATCCCTCTCGTCGAGATCCCTCTGCATCCTGGCCATTTGCCGGGCATACGGAGCCACGTCTGCATAGAGCGCACCTGGCGTTATACTGTAGCACATGGAGTTATCCGGCAAGCCCTGCAAGTCTGCCTCGTCCGTGAACGAGCTGTCCGAGCGGCTCCTCGTCTGCGCACGCCCAAAGAGCTCCTGGATGTAGCGGGGGAGCTTCCTGGCCCGGCTGCCAAAGAAGCCGATGACGAGCGAGCGCATGCGGTTGAAGGACATCGGCTCCACTTCCTCTGCTGGCGCCAGGAGGAGGCGGGTGATCACGTGCCCGAGGTTTCTCTCGTGGGGCATCGTCTTCTGCCGCAAGTGGGCCGAGTCGTCGATCACGCAGATGTCCAAGAGCTCGTTGGGCTGCACCGCGTGCAAGACGGCCGAGTGGGTGTTGGTCCCGATCACGTCTCCTGCAGAGAGCACCTCCAAGCGGTGGCTGACTTGGGAGAGGCTGGGGGCGGGGGTGGCTTGAGGGGAAGGGGGCAGGGGCTCCGGAAGGAGCTCTGGGTCGATGGAACTGCGGTCGATGGAACTTAGCTCTGGATCAATGGAATTGCGGTCGATGGAACTTAGCTCTGGATCAATGGAACTTAGCTCACGGTCAATGGAACTTAGCTCACGGTCAATGGAACTTAGCTCACGGTCGATGGAACTTAAGGGGCTGACGGAACTCAGCAGAGCGCAAGGGACAGTCCCCTTGGTGCCTTTGCCAATGGCACCCGCACAGAGGTCAATCTGCACATAATCCCGCCTTGGCTTGTAGCAGAGCCACTGACATTGCATCAAGGAGCGGCGTAAGTCGAGGCTGCCGTTCTTTGTTCGAGTGTCCTGGATCACCTTTTCGAGCACCTCGTCCGAGAGGTCGTAGCCACACGCAAACGAACAGAGCCAAAGGTACTGGTGCAAGGCGGCAGCAGACTCCACCTCGAGCGACACCACAGAGTTCTGCTCCTCTGCCACGTCCAAAATGCTCCTGGGGATGGCCCCGAGGTCCTGTACCGTGAGAACTAGCGGGCGCTTCAGAAAGTTCATCACCTCCTGCACCACCGACCAGAAGGTCTTGTCCTGCTCGAACAAAATGTCACAGTCCTCGAAAAGCACCACTCCTTTCTGGAAGGCACCTTTGCTAGGGGCAGCAGTGTGGTGGGCGCTTTTCTGAAGGATTTTCGTGGTGCAGAACTCCTTCAAAGACGAGAGCAAATCCTTGCGTGAGCGTTGCTGGCCGGTGTTTATCTCGTGGATGTAGCCATCAATGGCGTGAATGGCGGCGTATATGGCGGCGGACTTGCCGGCCCCGGAGTCGCCGTGGATGATCAACACCGGCACGAACGAGTCCTCGTCGGTGTCCTCGTCGTCCCACTCTAGGTAGTTATCACTGACGACAAAGTCGTCCCGGCGGCGCCTTTTCTCGCGGATCTTGACGCTTCGGGGCACCTTGGTGGACTGCGTGCGGAGAATCTCAAACAGGTTGGCAAACCACATGTTGAGGAAGTGCTTCTGCGGGCTCTTGATGAGAAGCGAGTCCACGGACTGCGGCTTGAAATGCTGGGGCCAGTTCAATGCGGGCTGCGCCACGGGGGCTCCTAGAATCGTCTTTGCCAACGCCTTGTGCGGGCCGCTGGTCAACGAGAGCGGGCTTCGCGTGCAGAGGTAGCTGCTGATGTCGTGGGTGGCGGAGTGGGTGTATAGGAGGTAGTTGACGAGCGGGCTTTCGAGGGGAATGTCTGGGTCTGTAGAATCGGCAGGGTTTGTGGAATCGGCAAGGTCTGTGGAATCGGCAGGACCTCTGCCAGCCACATCTAAACCACGCCGTGGCTCCCGCTTCGCCCTCCAGTGCACCGGCACGTCCCCCCTCTCGTCCCCCCTCTCGTCCCCCGTCACATGCATCATCTCCCGCGGGACCGGAGGCGGTTCTAGGCCCTTGAGCCTCTGGATCGGCGTCAACTTCGGGTGGCTGTTTTCGGAGGCCCTCTTCATCATCATGGCAAACACACCGCTGGCCGCAGCGCCGGAGCCTCTCTCCGCGGCGCCGTTGCCGCCAGTGTACAAGGGATTGAGCAGCCGGGCGGCCTTCGCTAGGAGCTCCGGCCGCACCTGGAGCGTCACAGGGTACGTGGCGGGCGTAGCAATCCGCCGCAAGGCGTGAGGCGGGAGCTTCAAGCACACCTTGAGGGACCAGGCGCCGCTGGCGTTCTTCCGCTTCTTAGTCGGGTAGCGGCCGAGGATGCTGGAGATGGAGCTGGAGTCCTTCTCGGAGTCGTCTGAGAGAACCACGACGGGCGTGGTGGGCGTAGCTGCTGGTGTGGCGGGCGTGGCGGGCGTGGCAGCCGTGGCGGGCGTGGCAGCCCTGGGTTTTTTGAGGAGGTCCAAAGCGGACACGGACTTCAGCGACGAGAAGACTTTTTTTTCCAACTCCAGAAGATTTGGTTGGATGTCCCTCGGGGGTTTTTTGAGCCGCTGGTTTCCCAGGAGGACGGACATGAGGGCGTTGCGGGCTTGGGATTTCACCTCAACCAGTTCATCTATCCCATTCACGCCGTTCGTTTCCTTCGCCCCGTTCACCCCGTTCACCCCGTTCACCCCGTTCACCCCATTCACCCCATTCGTTCCCTTCACTCCATCCACCCCATTCGTTCCCTTCGTCCCGTTCATTCCCAGTCCCTCCCTCAAGATGTCCGTCCCCTCCATTTTCTCCACCTTTCCCTGTCTCTTGCCTTCCCCACACTTCCCCGACCCCTCGCACGCGGCGCCCTCGATATCCGAAACCGAAACGTCTTCTTCCAGAACCGGCAGACTCGAGCGCATGCTCCGGGGGAATATCAAAGGGAGGTTGTTTTCCAGGCCGAGGTTCATAGTGGGAAACGCGTTGGTGTCGCGGCAGATGAGGATAGCGCGTGCAGGCCAGACTGGACCGCTCCACCGGTAGATGGAACGGGTCTGACAGGGATGGAGTTAGTTGCGTAGACTACAGGTGTGCTAGTGTTTGAGTGTTGAGTGTTGAGTGTTGAGTGCTAGTGTTTATGTGCTAGTGTTTATGTGCTAGTGTTTATGTGCTAGTGTTTATGTGCTAGTGTTTATGTGCTAGTGTTTATGTGCTAGTGTTTATGTACTAGTGTTTATGTGCTAGATGTAGGATGTACTAGTAAACAGTACCTTGTACTGGAAGTTTGGTTCAGTACTCGAGGAAACACTAGGAAATAGGGAAAGATACTAGATAACTAGATATAAGGAGGTACTAGTAGTACCAGGAAACACTAGAGGACACCAGAGATTTACTAGGAGTGTACTAGAGGTTTTTCTAAAGAGATACTGATGAAGCTTTACACTAATTCAACTAATTCATTCTATTAATACAGTGTTTTTCAAACTATTCCAATCAGCTAGGCAGTAATTCACACCACACTAGCGAAATTATTCAGGCCGAATGACGTGCACCAATTTTCATTAAACTTCAATATTCTGAAGTCAAAAATTTGGACCATCACTTCTATACACTACATGTTAAAGTCTTGCAACTACAATTAAGGGCCAAAACCGACATAAGTCAACTGGTTTCGTTGTTATCGGTACACAACAACTTGATTCTTGGTCAAATACTTTAGCTACTGTGATTTGAATGTCCTGCGGGGCTGATAGGAATGATTTTTTAGCCCTGTACTAGAGCTATACCATAGTTATACCATTTACACTACTTGTATAGCTATAGTTACACCATTTACACTACTTGTACTAGCTATAGTTATACCATTTACACTACTTGTAATAGAGCCAGAGCTATACGCTATACTAGTGTTATTCTTTAGTAACGGGTTTAACAATATTTGTCGTTGACAATCCCCAGTGGGGAGGATCGGGAATACCCCGGACAGCCCTTTCCGAGGGAATGTGATATCTGTCAGTCTAGAACGGTGCTGTGTCTAACCAGCAAAGTACTCTCTAGTCATGGGCCGTGTACTACGCATATGGGATCAGCAACTAGAGTGAACTAGACTTATACTGGGTCTTGTACTGGAGATAGAGGTTCAGTATACTAGAGGAAATATAGATGTACTAGGAGATACCAGGAGATTCACCAATGATACTAGTACTAGTGTATGCTAGAGAGTAGGGTCATACTAGGTGCTAGAGAGTTTATAGAGTCATATTAGCTGTACTAGGTGTACTAGAGAGTTTATAGAGTCATACTATTCATACTATTCATACTATCATACTATTCATACTATTCATACTATCATACTTTCATACTATTCATACTATTCATACTATTCATACTATTCATACTATTCATACTATTCATACTATTCATACTATTCATACTATTCATACTATTCATACTATTCATACTATTCATACTATTCATACTATTCATACTATTCATACTATTCATACTAATCATACTAATCATACTATCATACTATTCATACTATCATACTTTCATACTATTCATACTATTCATACTATTCATACTATTCATACTATTCATACTATTCATACTATTCATACTATTCATACTATTCATACTATTCATACTATTCATACTATTCATACTATTCATACTATTCATACTATTCATACTATTCATACTAATCATGCGTGTCTAAAGTGATGTCACACTAGTGACACTACAGTCCAGTGTACACCAGACTTAAGTATTAGTGTGCTAGCAACACTTGTAGTCTAACGTACTTGTTGACTAGGTACCACGAATACAGTGGTACACTACTTCAGCTATGAGGTGGAACGGTGTCTAAGTGGCCACTAGCGACCCGCTCTCGAAGTGTCTCCAGAGCTAGACACCGGGAATACACGCCTATGTAAGTCATCAGTAGGTACTGGTTTGTTCTACGGAAGTCATCATTGGTGCAGTAGCTTGCATAAACTACCGGTCTAGGGGTTGGGAGACTAGCTTTACTGACTCTGGTCATACTTTTCCTTGTAGCACTCCACGTGCAGTGTTATCGTCCAAAGGCCATCTTCCATAATGTGAATTAAAACATGCAGCAATGGGTGCTACGAAATGTAAGTTAAAGTGATAACCTTCCGAGAAGGTATGAGCCAAGTATTAACACTCGTTAGCTAAATACGGTCTTCGGGCTATTTCAGAGACCAATGGCCAGACCTACCAATATTAGTTGTGGCTAACAGCTTCTATGGCACAGTTCCGCCATAATTTGTCTACTAGGTATCTGGAAGCCGAATTTCTCCTGGACAGCTCTTTGCTTACAGGACTCCGTCTGATCAAGAGATATAAGGTAGCCAAGCGAAGGTATCCTCTTGGATGTGTGCGACTGAAGATACTCAAGTAACAAAAAACCTTGATCATGTCGTTTTGATCATGTCGTTTTGATCATGTCGTTTTGGTCAATGTGAAACAACCAAATAAACATCACTTTGTCTCGTAGAACCCTGGTCTCGGCGGAGAACGTGGGGAGGTTCTGCAAAGTAAATCAACGAGAAGCCATCTGCTGCTTATCCCCCTTTGACACAACATAAACACGGAATGTTGACCGACTAATTGAATGTAGAGTTTTGGACTCTAGTTCCTGGTCTGTTAGCGGTAGGCTCGTCGGAGTAGCTGACGTAGCTGACTTCTAGTATGCGGTGTTAATGCTGCTACAGGTAGAGAAGCGTGCGCCACTCGTGGATTCCACCATGACCTTCAATCCCGATTCCAATCCCAATTCCAATCCCAATTCCAATCCCAATTCCAATCCCAATTCCAATCCCAATTCCAATCCCAATTCCAATCCCAATTCCAATCCCAATTCCAATCCCAATTCCAATCCCAATTCCAATCCCAATTCCAATCCCAATTCCAATCCCAATTCCAATCCCAATTCCAATCCCAATTCCAATCCCAATTCCAATCCCAATTCCAATCCCAATTCCAATCCCAATTCCAATCCCAATTCCAATCCCAATTCCAATCCCAATTCCAATCCCAATTCCAATCCCAATTCCAATCCCAATTCCAATCCCAATTCCAATCCCAATTCCAATCCCAATTCCAATCCCAATTCCAATCCCAATTCCAATCCCAATTCCAATCCCAATTCCAATCCCAATTCCAATCCCAATTCCAATCCCAATTCCAATCCCAATTCCAATCCCAATTCCAATCCCAATTCCAATCCCAATTCCAATCCCAATTCCAATCCCAATTCCAATCCCAATTCCAATCCCAATTCCAATCCCAATTCCAATCCCAATTCCAATCCCAATTCCAATCCCAATTCCAATCCCAATTCCAATCCCAATTCCAATCCCAATTCCAATCCCAATTCCAATCCCAATTCCAATCCCAATTCCAATCCCAATTCCAATCCCAATTCCAATCCCAATTCCAATCCCAATTCCAATCCCAATTCCAATCCCAATTCCAATCCCAATCCCAATCCCAATTCCTCGATCTTGATGCCTTTTGTCAATATTGTTCTTTTGTCAGCGACCCTTGCAAATCGCTATAGGCTATAGCTAGTACGCAGTCCTCGGCCATTTGCAGCACCTGCATGCAAGTGGCTTTGCAGCCAGGCAGTGATGGCTGTAGACTTGATAGCGGGCGGTCCCTGGAGGCACGTCGTCAACGGCCATGGCGCACTTCTGGATCATTGGTCCCATCAACTTTACTCAAGATAGCCTTTCATATCGAGTGGCTCCTTTTCCAATCGAACATCGCATCTTCCAACACTTTGCTCTGCAACACATAGGGCAACTATCTCCTAACATCAATATAGTGCCGAAGTTTCTCACACATCCTCATACACTGACCCCCACCCGTTGTCAACGAGTTGACCCTAGTCCTCAAGGACGTCTCAATGCTCACGTTTACCAGCAGAGTACCCTGGTGCCCGCTGCGCCCCCGGAATAGCCCCTGACACCAAGTGCCTCATCTCTTCCTCCGTGTAGTGTGCCTGGGCCAAGGCTATTTGCATGTCGTCCAAATCAAACACCACATATGCCATCGCGAGGAAGCTGCCTCCCAATATAGCCGTCTCGTGCACGTCGTCCTGGTCAAACAGCTCTACATCCAAGTAACAACGGTTCCACCGCTCAAGCAACAAATTGCCCACGGGCACGCGGATCTTGATGCCTGAGAAGTTATACGTCAAGGTGCCAGTGGTTTTGAATTCACAATCAATCTCATAAAAGTTCTCGGCGATGCTCAATCCCCGTAGCTCTTTGGCCAATTCTTTCAACACACTGGCGGGAAATAGCTGCTTGTTTGTTCCAGTGTCCAACTGTGCTTTGATCGGATGGCTCAAAAGATTGCGGGTTCCAAAGCCCAAGTCCAAAGCGATTTCGTGAAGATCAATAGCAAAAACGTCCAAGAACTCGAAGCTCTTGTGTATGTTCACAACAGGAACGGTGTACAAGAATTTCCTGTACTTTGCGTGGTCAACTTCGCCAAACAATATAGTGCCCGTCAGCAGTGTCGGCCCATCGGAAAACAAAGAGTACATTGTTTTGTGGATGACTTTCTCTTTACGGAGCATCATCGGAAAGTTATCATAGCTGTGTTTCGCGCCACTGTTTAGCCAACTCTGCTCGCCCGCCTGGACTCCAAGGCCTAGTACTCCCTGCATAAGCAGCGTTCGTCTTGCCACGCCAAATCTCATTTTGACTTCTATTCCGGCAATGTGAATGGTGTCCTTTCCCCACCAACCAGTGGCAAAGTTGTGAGGGAGGTACTTGAATTTGAAGTCGTTGTCATAGTAGCCACGATAATACGTCTCCAGTGAGAATTTGTCGTACGAGCCGGCCGCGGTGCAAGCAATCTCAAAGCTGCGTTTCCACCTGTTCTTTGCGATAGAATTGTCAACAATCAAGCCTGCAGGGGGAAGCGCTTTACACATGGCATTCTTTCCTATGATCAATGTATCGGAAGCACCCGTAGCAAGCACGACGCGGCTTTCCTCTTTGTTGGAGCCTACTTTGATCGTTACCTCATAGAAAGATGAGCGCCTGAATTTCGGCTCACCATACCGCTTGAAAATCTTCATGCCTCCATCAGACGCATCCAGCCAGTCGCCTTGTTTGACTTCAAACTTTAGTTTCAAGCCCCGGGGCGGAGCGGCTGGGGGAGTGGCTGCAAGAGCCAAAGTCAAGAGCAACAAGAAGAGGATTTTGGCTAACATAACGGGGTGCTAGGAGAATCAGGGCTTTCCTTTATACCAGTAATTAGAGTCACGCCTCCCATTTGAGTGACCTAGCTGCGTTGCTGCAGGCGTGTACATAGTACCTGTTAGACTGGTCACTAGGAGAGTACTATCGAAGAGGCGTTTGGTGACTAACGTGTTGGGCGGTTAATGACTGTCTTCCCATAGGGTCTGGACCTTAAGTACTCTTATTGTCTGGGTTGCCTTTTGTTTGCGATTGGGGCATTGGAATTACGGTACAATTCCTATACATGAAAGAATGCCGGGCGTGTATGTCTAGTGCATGTGGACTGTTATGGCTAGTATCGTGACAAGTGTCTCATGCGTCTGTCAAGGTGCTTTCTTAATTAAGTTATGCTAAGTATAGGTCTGGAGTGGCTGTTTTCTGATCTTTCACCTCGAAGTCTTTCAGCTCAATGTGTCTTAGTATCTCAAAATCTGTACTGTAGACTGTAGACTGTAGACTGTAGACTGTAGACTGTAGACTGCAGTTACCCGTGATACCCCGCTCAAGTTATTTATTGATGTGTTCTAGGCCTAATCCTTGTAACATGTGGGTTGTCGCCCCGTCCAGCAGACCGAAATTCAAGACATTCATTCCTTAGGTCTATGCAGAGTCCTATGGTCAGATCCCCTTCGCTCTTTCGCTTCCAATTGGCCAAACGATGATCCACTGCTTGGAAGAAACAGACTACTACCGAACTCAACATGACTGGATAGTCCGTCTATGGTGTTGAGCACGGCTATGACTTCGAAAAGTTCTGTCTGGCTCCACTACTGTGAGGTCTTTAACCATAAGCGTTGACACGTCGAGCTGTCAAGCCATAATGCTGTTTTCTTTGTACCAAGGTTTGTGACATATTCATGTGACAAACCTTGATTCTGTTCAATGGAACTTTTAGTGTTTCGCATTTGCTAACTCCGTTACGTGACCCTGGATTAAACAAGCTAGATATCTGCTGTTTACACTGTTTTTCGTCACTTTTTCCCACTAACTTATGAGCTGTACAGAGTAGATACACTGGGTGTTGATAGGTTGTGAGGCAGTTTGCTTTGATTCATCCACGTGGTCCAAGAAACAAGCAAGTTTCATACTGCTGCACCACTTTGCTGTCAACTTTGCTGAACTTTGGCGTAGTGGCTCTCATAGAAAAAGTGACTTGTGCAATCATCGTGGCCACCAAGATCCATGTTTAACCATCTTTCCGCCGTAGGGGACATAAAGATTATTCATCAAATATCTAATTGCAATAATATACGTAGTACTTGATTTAGTATTAACTTAGGTATTATACTATTGATTAATTTTATGTGTCAAGATATGACTTCTTTCCATATTTATTTTGAAGCATCTTTGCTCCTTTTTTGTTATGATAACCTGGATTTGAGCTAGGTCTATATTTTGACTCAGTAAGCATTGGTAGCTAAAGGTAAAGCCTCATAATGTCACTAAAGGGATGTCAGTTCGAGTGGGTCCATGAGTTTAGGGAAATGGGGCTGGGTGAGACACCAATGGGAAATGGTGGGAGAAGTGTTGTGAGTGATTGAACTTGATCAATAAGTGCTGATGGAGGGTGCCGGAGGAGTATTGATATCTGTAAGCAACTTTTCTATTTGGGTGACCTCAGATCTGGGAGATTGGCCAAGGCACGCGGCGATCGGAATAGTGTACTGGAGATAATGGGTCAGTGGTGGACACTACGAATTGCAAGGAAGCAGTTGATTACGGGGTGTGGCTTGGGCACTCGTAGGCTTCCTGCTTTTTAGAATTGAATACTGTCTGTCTGTCTGTCTGTTTCTGTCTGTCTGTCTGTACTGTCTATTTACTGCCTTGAGTTAGATTATATAGTGGTACACTCGAATTATGTCTTACTACGTGGCACTATGACGCCAGTCATGTTTAGTCTAGCTGGTGATTTCTAATTAGCATCTGTCTTCTGCAGTACAGTCTCTACTTTGTATCGGTCTGGGCACTGTCTTGTGATTTTTAGTTCTGTCTATTGTCTCAGTATCATGTGTACTTGTTATCATGCCAGGTATTATGTCTTAGTATATTATTTTCTATTCAGTCGTCTTGTTTTTCTGTCTTGTTTTTTTCTCTTGGTATCTCAGTATAGCACATGCAGCAAGCCTGGTCCGTGGTTTTGCCTCACAGTGTCTCAATACTACAAAATTCAAACCACTCCCAAAAATTACAATCGGCCATAGAAGTACCATGACTTCGCAGAATTGGCTCTGACATGTTTCTTTAACTCTGTTACCAAGGGTACTACCATTGGACCAGCTACAAGTGGAACCAGCTAAGTGGGACCAGCTAAGTGGGACCAGCTAAGTGGATATCACGCACCTCTCTTGCCTATCTACACTAACAAAACCAGATCCACATCAAGCTGCATCTGGCCACGGTACTACCACGCATCAGTGCCGCCGGCTGCCTTCATCACCTTCACCTGGCGATCAGGGACTGCATGCAGGACGACGGGACGATTGAGTGCTGAAGGTGTTTGAATATTTGACGAGCTGAAGTCACTGGGAGATGTTATGGATGTCATGGATATGGAACAGATATGGATATGAATGAATATCATGGATATGGAACAGATATGGATATGAATGAATATCGATATGGATATGACATGAATATGAATGAATATCGATATGGATATGACATGAATATGAATGAATATCGATATGACATGATTACGATTTATTGGTAACCCTTTCGCCGAGTACACTCCAGTTGAAACTCCAACCCAGTCTAACCCACAAGGCTGTCTATGTGCTAGACTCGGTCATTGCCCGACCAAAAGGTCGTGCGCGACACGTAACGTGACCGCACACGTGACCGCACACGTGACCGCGCACCTCTTCCCCAGCTCGCCAGCTCCACTGCCACCATGGCCGGCTTCTCCATCAGCCTCAAGAACAAGGTGGCCAAAAAGGCCGCACCCCGCAAGACCGCCTTTTCCGATGACGTGGCCGACAAGACTCGCACGCACATCGACGGGTTTTCCCGGCGCGGAGCAATGCAAGGCCTGAAGCCCGTGGCCGAGAGCAACACCTTGGTCATCACACCCCTCCAGGCGTCGTCCAGGCTACCCAGGCCGGCCGCAAAGTCGCCAGTCGCCAGCACCACGGCTGAACTTGAAGAGACTGCGCTGCTCTCTCTTCTCGCCGAGGTCGACACCGGCACCATGGTGATCCAAGGTGAAGTAGACAGCGCGGGGAACGAAGCCAGCGAAGTTGCCGACGCCGATTACGAGGCTGTGCCCGTGGATCAGTTTGGAGCGGCGCTTCTCCGGGGAATGGGGTGGGACGGGCGCCTCGACAAGGCAGAAAAAGCGGCTCCGCGCCGCAAGTTGGGAGCAGTTTTGGGCATTGGGGCCAAGCCTTTGGACTCAGACTTGGAGCCTGAGTTGACCAAGAAGAACATCTCTGCGCCATTGAAGCGGAGGGAGCCATAGCATGAGGTCAAGAAGGCAACGAGTCAAGAAGGCAACGAGTCAAGAAGGCAACGAGTCAAGAAGGCAACGAGTCAAGAAGGCAACGAGTCAAGAAGGCAAATCAGATGACAAATGGATAACATAACAGAGTCAATGTATATGCCAGTATGTGTCAGTATCCATCCAGTTGTAATGCACTGTCATCTTAATCACCCCCCATGTCATTGGCTCTATGGGCTCCCCCATTCGTTAGGCCATGACCCCTAGCCCGAGGAGAAACAACTGCCCCATCAACGTGTGCGACCAGTGCACGGCCTTCTCCTCAAGGATGCGCCGCTCGTCCACCTTCACCTTCTCCAACATCTCGTCGTAGATGTCGCCCACTATGCAGTCGTAGATCTTGGTCTGCGAGAGGCTGCTCAACTCGTCCAAGTCGCGTACCCTTTCGATGCCGTAGGTCTTGACGGTCAACGGCCGCTCGGTCTCGTTGATGTAGTTGATCAACGAGCGGAGGCCCTGGAGCGTGACGAACGGCACGCCCGACGACGCCGTGGGGAGCTCGCTGGGCATGCAGGCCTTGAGCTCGGAGAACCGCACGTTGGCGTTGACCACCACGTACTCGGCCTGGTCCATCTTCTTCTCGCTGTGGAAGGTCTCGTAGAGAGCCACAATGGCGCCCTTGAGGAGCCCGTCGTCGTCCGGGCACAGCGGCTCGCGCAGCACCGGGTCCACCTTCTCGGTGGCCTCGCCGTACTCCGCCACGCAGTGCTGGAGGAACTGCGCTATGGACGCGGAGAGCGTCTCGTCCTGGTGCCAGTCCGGCATGCGGATGTCGGCGGAGATGTCGGCTTTGCCGGCCACCAACCAGCTGAACTTCAGCCGCGGGTTGGCTGACAAGTAGCCTAGGTCAATGCCCTTGAGCTCGAACTTCACGGAGTTGCCGCCGGAGAACGCCTGGTTCTTGTGCACGCTGAACATGCTGTTGTTGACGGTGCCGGTGACGATGCTGGCGTTGAAGAAGTCCATCAAGAGCTTGTTCCCGCGGAGCCGGGGCATGTCACAGTTGAACACGGAGATGTGCGTGGCGGAGTGCCCGTCGTGGACGTCGAAGCGCAGGTCCCGGATGCGGATGTGGCGGAGCTCGTAGGCGGGGTCCAAGAGCCCGCCGCCCGCCGGCGCCGGGGCTGGCGGCACCGCCAGCGCCGGCTTCTGCACCCGGACGTGCATGCCGAAGATCGACAAGTCCGTTATGAGCCCGTGCCCCGAGTACCACTTCTTGAACGAGAGCGCCACGTCCAACTCGCCGATCCTGGCCTCGAACGCCGGCTCGTGCCGGGCCCGCAGCGTGAGCGCCACGTCGCGGAACTTGAGCATGCCGTCGTCGAGCTGGGGGAGCACCTGGCCCTTCTTGAACGCCACGTCCACGCCCATGCCTGCAGAGAGCACTTTGCCCGTCAACCAGCCAATGAACGACGAGTCGGGCTCGGCGCCGCCGCTGTTCCTGCCGTGTCCCTCGCCTTTTCCCTCGTCGACCAACGTCTTTGCGTAGCCCCACGCACGGCCGAACGCATCGAGAAAGTAGATGGCCGTGAGGACGAACGTGGTGGTGCCCAAAAGAACCCAGAGCACATTGCCCATGACCAACCACGAGGCAAATGCCGACATTTCGTCGACGGAGAAGGGGCGGTTGTTGCGTAGAAGCGGCCACTTGACATGCACCCAGAGCCGGTCAAGGGGGGAGGCGGCTTTTGCGAGGAGCGCCTCTTTGCGGGGGAGACTTTCTGGGCGGCGTTCCACGGCGGGTCCCTTGGTGTGTTTTTGAGCATCATGTGCGGTCTGTTCAGCATTGGCTTGCGATTTTTCCAAAATGCTTGGGGACTTTTCTGTGCTAGCAGTGGTTTGAGTATCTGGTAGATTTTCCAGCGTATCATTCGGTTTTTTTTGGGGGGTCTCCAGCGCTAGACTGTAGTGACGGCTGAAGATATGAGGGAGCGCCAGTGTCGGGATTTTGGATGAGTGAAGGCGCCAGGAAGAAAAAACGCCATCTTGGCCGTGTACTTGGAATCTGCGTGGAAATGATGGGGCTGACAGAACTGGTAGGACTCGTAGAACTGGGACTCGTAGAACTGGGACTAGAACTGGTACGACCAGCCGAAACAGACGCCCGGCTATTCTGGTCATATTCATCTGCACTTGCGTTCCTGACTATGCTTTCTGATGTTCCCGGATTTCCTTGATGGCTCAGCCTGTCATGAGTTCGTGCGTCCGTGCTTTGCTCTGCGCGGCTTGTAATCCGAGGGCGTCGCGCCCCCACCGCCCATGCCCCCAACGTCGCCACATCCAAGTCTCCGACGTTAATATCGTCCTCATCACCATCGCCTTGGAAATTGCCGCCTTGGAAATTGCCGCCTCGGAACTTGCCCCTCGGAACTTGCCACCTCGCCAGTACCCGCTGCCGTGGCACAACGGACTGGGGTGGTTGCCTGGTGTACCGATGTTGCGCGCCGACCTCATCTCCGGTCTAAAAATTCTGTTCTCTCCCAAACTCTTCACCATGGCCGCCCCAACCGCTGCCAGAAAACCAGCCCCGGCTCCTGTGAGCGCTGAAGCTGACGAGGATACCCTTTTGGTCGACACCACCTCCGTCCCCGTTGCGCACACCAAAATGGACGTGGACAGCGACGCGGAGCGCACCCTCGGGTCCTCGAAACGCTCCGACTCCACCCAAGACGAGCCCATGACCTTGGATGAAAGCGGAAAACCCCGCTTCGTGCCCGAGGCCCAGGCGGGCATGAGCGTCAAGCTCGAGAGCAGAAAGGTGCCCGTGCCGCCCCACAGAATGACGCCGTTGAAGAACACCTGGATGAAGATCTACCCTCCGTTGGTCGACCACTTGAAGTTGCAGGTGCGCATGAACTTGAGAACCAAAACCGTGGAGATGAAGACAAACAAGCACACCGAGGACCCCGGAGCCTTGCAGAAAGGCGCCGACTTCATCAAGGCCTTCACCTTGGGTTTCGATGTCGATGATGCGATCGCCTTGTTGCGTTTGGACGACCTATATATAGAGACATTCGAGATCAAGGACGTCAAGACCTTGACGGGCGACCACTTGTCGCGTGCCATTGGCAGAATCGCCGGAAAAGACGGTAAGACCAAGTTCGCCATCGAGAACGCCACCAGAACGAGAATTGTTTTGGCCGATCTGAAGATCCACATTTTGGGTGGCTTCACGCATATCCGCATGGCCCGTGAGGCCGTGGTGTCGTTGATTTTGGGTTCACCCCCGGGAAAGGTGTATGGAAACTTGAGGACGGTGGCTTCCAGAATGAAGGAGAGGTATTGATGTATAGTAACCAGCATAGCATAGGATTTTTTAGATAAGATTACCAGAGTAGATGCATACTGCGATATGGACTTCTTACCCATTAGCTATAGCCTTTTGACATCCACTTTTGATCTGATGCAAGTTTCTCTCGCTCATCAATAGTATCTCCATCTGATCGCTCATCAATAGTATCTCCATCTGATCGCTCATCAGTATCTCCATCTGATCGCTCATCAGTATCTCCATCTGATCGCTCATCAATAGTATCTCAATCTGATCGCTCATCATGGTATCTCTTCAATCTCACCTCAACACATTATCTCTATTCTCTCGCTCTTCTTTCCCTTTCCCTGCCTGCATCCTTCATTGCCCTCTGATCCTCCGTGCATCTGGACTCAATCCTCAGACACCTAGATCAAGTCCTCGGAAAAATCATCCTGAGGCTCGTGCCCGTGATATGGCAACATCTCCTCCAACTTGAACACCTTCTTCATCACATACGCGTCTTCGCCATCTTGGTAGTACAGCTTTTCAAGCGAGGTGTTTTCAAACCGCAACGAGTCCCGGTACAAGTGCAATGCTGCCCGGTTGGACTTCCTCACGTGGAGCGACACGTGCTGCGCCTTGAATGTCTCACACATGGCGAAAAGCGCCTGCTTCATCAACTTCTCTGCCAATCCCATTCGCCGGTAAGTCCTCATCACTGCCAAGGAAGTGATATGGCCATGCGGCGTTTTGTCCTCTGCATCAGGGTCGTCCTCCATTTTGCCCAAGACGTATCCGACGATTTTTTCTCCCTTCCGGATGTACGCTGAGTCGCCCTTGGGGTCTGTAGCTTGTGTGAGCTTTTTCACACCCCTCAACTCAGCTGCTTTTTTGAGATCAGCCAGGCTGTCCTCAGCCAAAGAGCCGTTCTCGACTGCCGAATTGTCATCTGCTAGCGAGCTGTGCTCGCCTGCATCGTCGACCTCGTAGGTGGTGGCCACGAAACTGGTCTGCGGCCACGAGAGAATGTGGTACATGTAGTACTTCAACTGATAATTCTCTGGGAGATTGAGCAAATTGGCGTTTTGCATCGCCTGCACATCTTCTATGGTGGCTCTTCTAATGGTGACTCCCATATTGCTTCGCTGTGGTGACTGCTGTAAATTGCACTGGAAGTCGAATCTTCGCGTACTGAAACACCCGTACACCACACATACACTCCCATACCCTCTATGTAGCGAGCTGGCATTGCTCCATCTTGGAGTCTGGGCAATTGTGTACCATGTTCGATACTTTGATGGCGAGAAGCCACTTTTTGCGTCCTGTCCACAAGTTGATGGAGCCTGTCTCGTCATTTCAATATTCAGAAAGTGGGTCGAATGGTTAATTTCAGGGAAATTAATATCTGAGCAGTAAGATCGCCAGACTCAATCATTGCCAGACTTCATTGCCAGACTCAGTCAATGCTCAGGCTCCCGCATAATTTATCCCCGTTCATTATGATGCATTTAGGGAACATCCATGGCTCTAAGTCTATCCGATCGCATCTCGAAACGGGCAGCGCCCAAGACTTCAATATGAATCAGAAACTAGCAGTAATCTCTAGCTCACATTGAGCCAAAATTGCCGAGTTCCGGCGGCATTCTGGAAGAGTAGCACGTTCAGATTAACTGAACCGTATCTCCTCTCTTGTAAAAAGCAGCTCGTCAAATTTGATCAAAAACACCGTTTTCAATGGAGCCTCAGGGGTGGGAGCCGAATGGGCCACCACGGACGCGTAGAAGCCTGCACTATTCAAAGCGCCCTCGACAATACCCGCCACAAACGCAGAGCAATTGAGGTCCCCGTAGTCTTTTGGAATGCTGATGAACTTGGCAATGGTAGGCACGTTCTCGATGATCATGTACTCGTCATGCGAGTCTTGGGACTTTTCGAGCTCGTTGGCGGTCTTACCAAAGATAGCCTTCCAGAACGGGCCGTGGATGAACTGTAGGATCTCGATTATCTTGGTCTCCCTCTTGGCGTACTTCTGGCCCTCTCTCAATTTGACGAGCTCCAAGTACCGCTGGCCAATTTGGTAGCCCAAGCCGTTGAGACGGTTTTCGAGATCCGACACGCCCCTAGACTTGCCATGGGCCCATGAAACAATCTCGCCGAAAAGAAACGACAAAGCAGAAAGACTCATCTCCTTTACTTTCTTGGAATGCACGTTGCGGTCGTAGATTGCCGCGTGGGACGTGGGCGTTAAGTCAACAGGCCGTTTGGCGGCAAGTATAGCGCTCGTTTCACTGGTGATGGAGTTGGACGCGGGCCCGATGGAGGGGTTATAGCCGAATCCGGACTTGGAAGCATCGTTGATGGTGAGCGTGCCTATGTTGGCCACTGAGGGGAGAATCGGCGTGTCGGACATGTGGAGTATGGTGGTAGGAGGATTTGATGAGAGGGTGGGGACCTGCAGAAGAGGTGCCGTGTATGCAGGAAACATTGCAGCCATACCTTGATAGCTTCGCTGGGTACGGCTGCCGCCCTCTGCCGCGACGGGTTCCATGAAGCCAGTAGCAAGCGACGAGCCGTTTCCAGCGCTATGTATGTTGTGCCAAGAATGGTGTAGTTTTTTCTAACCTTAGCATGTTATGGCAAACCTCTTTTGTCCAAGACACGTCGTTTCAATTTGGCGTTTTCCCACGCCCAGCGGGTATCCAGGGCGCCCGAGCCCAAAAGGCTCAGTTCATTAGAGAAGTTGAACGGTATTTTCGGGGCCAGTCCAGAATTGAAGAGGGGGGTTGAGTCCAAAACGACGCTTCCTGACTTGAAAAGGGCAGAGGACAAAAACCCGGAAGACAAAGGAAAATTCGGTGGCTCTGATTTTGAAGGTGGGGAAATTGCTGGCGGGAAAATTGCTGGCGGGGAAATGGTAAAGAAAAATGTGGCAAAATTGGCTGTAAAAACGGCTGTAAAAACGGCTGTAAAAACGGCTGTGAAAACGGCTGTAAATGTGGATGCGCAAGAAACGGCTGTGGCGAATGCAAAAGAGGATATCAACAAAGTGGCAACTGAAGTGAAGAAAGCGGCACGCAGGAAAAGAAGCCCAAAGAAAACCGTCAGAAAGGAGGAGACCAGAATTGCTGGGGCCTGCGACTCGGTGTCCACCTCCACTCCACTAAAGAATCACACCGTGGAGCTTCTCAAAGGCGCGAGTCTTTCGCCTTACGAATTTTCTTTCGATAGAGAAAAGGATTTTTCCTTCAGGGGTAAAGAGTATGGCAGGGGGGAGCTCGTTGAGGAATGTTATAGAAAGGGCGATGCTGTTGTGCGTGGCGGTGCTGGGGTTGCCAGGGGTGAAATTGGAGAAGAGCCCGAGGGTGACACGGCCCGATTGAGGCCTTCAAAAGGGTCCTCGATGCCCTCGGTACCGTCGATGCCCTCGATGCCCTCGATGCCCTCAATACCGTCGATGCCCTCAATACCGTCGATGCCCTCAATACCCTCGGTACCGTCGATACCCTCTGCACCCTTCATACCCCCGGTTCACCTGACCGCTCCGGCTGTGCCAGTTGCAGTGGCACCCGGCCCATCTCCCATTCCATCCCGCAGGTCTAGGGCCAAATCATACCGTTCCTACATCACCGCCCAACTTCGAACAAAGGCCCGAGCCAGAAAAACCAGGAAATCTCTCAAAAAAAAACCTGCTATACAACACTCTCACCAGGGTCTACAGGAAAATACGCCACTGCCTATTCTGTTGGAAATTCAAAAGCCAGACGAGACAAATGCCAACGGGTCTGACAGTGATGTACCACTTCAAGAGCTAAAGAGAGGGCTGAGGGTTGAGACACTGCAAAACTTCGAAGTGCAAGACATACACGAGCCGGAAACTGAAGGTGAGCTTGGGAAAGTTGATTTGCAGAAAGTGACGGATGTAAATGGACCTGACCCAAAAAGAAAGCGAAAGAAGAAGTCTGAGCAACCACGGCTCACAAAAGAAAGCAGCACAAAAAACCAGAAACCCACATTCACCTATCGGCAATTGCTAGATCAATGTGCCCCCGGAGACGACTGGCTAAACATCATACAGCGGAGAAGGACGCCCAGACAGCCCGGGTGCTGAGCCAGCGCACGTGACCTGTATCACGCGGAGGGTTATCACGTGATGCAGCCGCATATCACCCCTCCACCTTGCCTTCGTGTCCAGCATGTCAGAAACACCCTCAAGCAACGCCGGGGAGAAGCTGCCGATTATCGAGCGGGAAGATCTCATCAAAAAGCTTGAGAAGATCCCTACGGAAGTTCTCCGGAGCATTTTGACCAACCAGGTGGATCTTGAAATCCGTTTGAAACACAAGGAGTTAGCGCTCACTGAAGAGGAGATTGGCAAGTGTGAAGCGCAGATGCTTGCGCTCCGGAAGTTCTTGGAGGTCCCCAACGAGATCTCGTTTCGGAATGAGCCCAGCGACTTCACCCTCAAGTACTACAGCATCTTGAACGAGCTGCTAAGTGTGAACTTCACTCGTTTACAGCAACAGCAGTACCAGCAGCCCGTGCTCAGAGAGAGCATTTTCGAGGATAGTCTGCACGGAAAAGACATCCTAAGCTCTGGAGGTGCCCACACCTACAGAACCAGGTCTACAACCTCCTCATTGCGGCCCTCCATAGCAGGATCACCCCTGGCCATCACGGGGTGTCTCTACCGCCGCACCGACGGAGTGGTGGTGAAGCTCACGTGCCCGGATTGTCACCGGAGCAACTTTTCGTCGGCACAGGGGTTTTTGAATCACAACCGTATTGCCCACTCCAAGGAATTCACGTCACAGGACGCCGCGGCTTTGAAATGCGGCGAGGCTCTTGCCGAGGAATTCCAGGACGAAGAGGGGTTGGCGAGTATTGCGGCGTTGAGGCAAAAAGGGCTTGACCCGTCCAAACACCTCAGCAACAGTGGATTTGAATATGAAACCAAGTCCGACATGCATCTAAGGGGATCGCACGAGAGAGAATCAGTGAATGAAAGAAAGGGATCCGGGCTCGAGAGAAAAGGTTCTGTTTACGAGAAACGAGAGTCCATCAACGAAAGGAAGGGATTAGTGAACGAGAGGAAGAGTTCAGTGCATGATAGAAAGGGCTCGCATGAAAGAAGTAAACTTCGAAAAAGAGATGACGAAGTGGGGTCCCGTGAGCTCATGAAAAAGCTCATTGACAACGGCATCACTCAGGATGCTGCAGACTACCAGGCCATGGTGCAGGAGTTCCGAAGCGAAGTCCCCAACTCTCATCTCTTCGAGGGCGAAAAAGAAACTGAGGACGAGGAGAAGGTGCAATCGGCAGAATCAAATCCTGCTACAGCAGGCAAGCGAATTACCGGAACAGGAGCAAGTGAGGCAGGAAGCGTTGACACACACACGGCTGCTAGTGGTTCGGCAGAGGCTGGGCACGAAAGCGAGACTACAAGACATAACGAGTCTAAGGACCGTGCAGACACCGGAGGAAAGTACGAAAACAGATTACGCCGGCGTAAATCTCGAAGTGACCTCAAAGAAGACGAGGATGACAGAAAGCGAAAGAGGTAAGAACTGACCATTCAATGCATGGAGCCAGACATCAAGAGGAGCCCTGAGTCAGTGCTCGTGTCCAGGCATGATGCAATGGTTTCAATGGACATGGCGAATCAGATCAACGGCAAATGTGGGCCAAGAGGTGCATCACCTGCTATGGCCAGGACCTGCATTCAAGCTACCTGGCAGAACCTGCATTTCAAAGAAGCTATTTTTCAATAACATCTTGAAGCCACTTGCCAGAGATGACATCTTCTCATGCGACGGGAAGAACACGGGACCAGAATTCTTGGTGAACCCTGGTATTTTCATGCTGCTTCCTAATCGGTGCTGACGTCACAGGAGACGGCAACGTGCATGAGCGCTCACCGTGACGTAACTCTCTGCACCTGCGGCCAAGGCGTTCAAGAAGAGCAATGGAAATGGCTAGAGCACATTGGGCAAGGAGGCGAAGTCGATGGATTTGAAAATGCATCGTATATGGCAAGGGGCGGCGATGCACAATGGGCACGAATGATAATGGCCAGTGGCGTGCATAATGATGTGAACGGCGAGCGACTGTGGCTCGCCACGTCTCGTGGTGTTGAAATGTGACTTCAGCTTCTGGCATCGCCGTCTCAGTCGGCAGGGCTCGCAACCAGGCTCATCGTCCCGCGAGATGATGGCGGATGTCCGGGTTCGGTCACGTGTGTGGTACCCGCAGCGCAGCCCGACACACTGGGGATCTGCGCGGCTTCAATGACGCAAGCGCATTTCTTTTTCCATTACCAGATTAGTCTTCGTGTGGGTTTTTTGTCTGTGCGCGGAACAAACCACGGCTAAACATAGCAGCGCAAACGACACGCCACCGAAGCACGGACGACTGGTGAAGATTTGAACTGAGAAGCGCTGAACCTGAACACTGGACACTGAACGCTGAAGCAGTGAAGCACCGAAGACTGAAGCAGTGAAGAACTGAACACTGAACACTGAAGCACTTGGAAACAGCAGTCCTGACATTCTGGATCCGTGACGTCGTCTGCCTTTCATCGCTGACCCAAACGACCATCTTCTAGTTTGTACAGTGCCCTCCGCCTGCTGCTTGATCTGGATATTTCCCTTGATCTGGACTCCTCCCTTGATCTGGACTCCTCCCTTGATCTGGACTCCTCCCTTGATCTGAAAACCTGCTCGAATTGGCAATCCCATGAGCGTGGAATCCTTCTTCAGATTTCCTGCCACCAATGCCTCAGGTGAGGCCAACGGAGCCACTGAAGCCAGCAAAGTTGATGGCGACATGAGTGCATGCGCCAATAAGAGTGAGGTGGCATCTCTACCGGCGGCGTCGCCCGATGCAGACTACTTTACGCTCAAAAGCCCTACCAGCGCCAAACCAGGCTTTATGGCTGACGGAGATGCCACGTGGCGAAAACCGCCTTTTCCAGCGCAAAATCTGGGTTCCATCAGCTCATTAGGCTCCGAGGCCACGCTCTCAAGCCAGAACCTGTACACGGACCCGTTGCTGTCGTTTTCGAGCGAAACCTTGGTGGAGACGCCAGCAGATGCCAGGGCGAGCCGCGGGCCCAAGGCACCCAGTATGGGGTCTTTGCGGCCGTCAGCGTCGCCGGTGAAGAACCCCGATACGCCCAAAGTGCCTCCCCGTCTCAGTGTGCTCTCCCTCCATGAGGAGGTGCTGCCGTCCTGGAACTACACAGAGCCTCTGTCTGCGCTTCTGCGTGCTCCGCCGCCAATTCCCACTCTCAGAAAACAACACACACTCCCGAGCCTGTTCAAGCCGGAGCCCGTGAAGGAGTGGGGAAACGCTGGGGGCGGAGGCAGTGGGAATGGAAGCGCTGGTAGCGGGGGTATCCGTTTCGGAAGCACGGGTAATGTGTCGCCACGCATAGCAGGCAAAAAGGAAAATCACGCCGAGGCCATCTCCAAACTCTCGTCGACCATCTCCTTCGTCGCTCCGGAAAGGGTGGCGGAACTCACACACAACAGCCAGGTTTGCGGCGAAACAGGTCTCCGTGATGTGTTGGTGCTTGACATCCGCTCGTTTGCCGATTACGTCAAGTGCCATGTTTCCGGCGCCATCAACATCTGCTTGCCATCCACGCTCTTGAAAAGACCCACCTTCAACCTCAGCCGATGCATCGTGTCTTTGCCGACGTACGAAAAGACCATTTTGCATAACTACTTCCACCACAATATGCAAAATGCCAAGGCCGGCCGCCTCGTTACTCCTGGCAACGTCCCCCGCGGAGCCCACGGCCTTCCTCTGATAGTGATCTACGACAACACACACGCGTCTGCCAACCTCTACCACATCTGCAGGAAGTTGGTGGACTTTTCGTGCTACGACGCGGTGTCGGCGCCGCCCATCTACGTGGTGGACTGCTCTTTCGAGGTCTTGAGGGGCTTGTCTACAGTTCCCACATCCGGCGGGTCTGCAGATCTTCTTGACCTCAGCACTCTTTCCGTGCAGCCGGAGGCGTCTCCGCTTGGGGTGCTGAAGCTCTGCGATCCCCGGCCGCCTGCGCTGGTGTGGACGCGGTCGTCGTCCTTGGACATGCTGGCGTCCAGCAAGAGCCCCGTTTGCACGCCCATCATCTCCAATTTCTCGCTTCCGAAAAATCTCCCGCAGTCGCAGTTCAAGATCAGACACAACGAGGAAAAGTTCGACTTCTCTGCGGTGCTGGAGGAGGAGCTCGGCGTTCCGTTGACGTCGCCCGAGGCTCGGCTTCTTCCGCAGTGGCTCCGGGACTCCGTGGCCAACACACAGCAGATCCGGCAGAACTTCCAGCGCTTGGAGGAGTGTGAAAAGCTTCGATTGAACTCGGCCTTCAAGCTCTCGGCGCAAAAGGACTTCCACACGCCCGGCGGTGGCACGGACGTGACACCCGTCATCAACAGTGGCTTGGACTTTGGCCACAAAAACCGCTACAAGGACATTTTCTTGTACGAGCACTCACGGGTGTCGCTCAGCGACCGCGACGGCCTGAAGACGAGCCTGGCACAGCAGGACTGTGACTACATCAACGCCTCCTACCTCCGGCCTTGTGTGCAGAATGAGGCAGTCCACCGGTTCCTCGAGACAAGCCGCGAGCAGGCCACGCAGCTCAACTACTTGGCCACGCAGGGCCCCATGCAGCGCACAGCAGGCGACTTCTGGCGGTGCATCTACAACCAAAAGTGCGCGTTGGTGATATCGTTGACGGGAGAAGTGGACAATGGCGTGGAGAAGTGCTTCGCGTTTTGGAAGCCGGGAGACTACCACTCGGGCAAACATCTGCTTCGCGTGGACCTCGTGGGCACCGAGCTGTACAAGAACGTGGTGGTGCGGCAGTTCGACGTGGAGACGGAGGGAACGGCACGGCGCGTGACGCAGTTGCACTTGAGCACGTGGCAGGACATGACGTCGGATGTGGACTTGGACGAGATCCTTTATATGGTACGAAAGAAGCGTCAGATCCTCCAGGCGGCGGGCTCGCTCTCGGCGTACCCCTCGGCCATCCACTGCTCTGCGGGGTGTGGGCGGACGGGGGTGTTTGTGGCGGCGGACACGCTCATCAACACGCTCAGCACGGATCTCCACCGGCTCAGCACGGACCCGGTGTACGAGATTGTCAACGACTTGCGCAAGCAGCGCATATCCATGGTACAGACGCTCCGCCAGTACTCGATGATCTACAACCTCTTGCGGGAGTACATCAAGCGGGACGACCTTGGCGAACAGTGACAGTCAACTACACATACACTAATTGCAGGTCATACTTGACTACTACACTTGATCTAAGGTTCTGCAGCTGTGTTGAGTGCCTCGCAGAGATATTAGAGATGAATTCTCGCATCAAGACTAAAAGATTAGTTATCGTGGGTTCAAAAGCATGGGTTAATACAGTGGCTCATGATTTCAGCTACCGCAACCAGGCGGCAACTAATAACATCGTGATAATATGACTATTGTTCTGGGTCAGCAGTAGTATAATGATGAAAAGCTATTTTGTAGTAATCATTGGCTGTAGGTGTAGGGAGGATGTGATACACATCATTATCTGATGTAACAGTCAATTTCCATACTTGATTACTCCATTAATTATTTATTAGCTGATGGGGATTGCTAAGTATCTGAAAACAAAGAGTAGATACTTGATATGAAGCTACGGGGTAGTTGGGATCATTACTTGTCAATGTTGATGATAGTGAAATCGTCACATCATATTAATTAGATAGTCACTGTTGATGATAGTGAAATCGTCACATCATATTAATTAGATAGTCACTGTTGATGATAGTGAAATCGTCACATCATATTAATTAGATAGTCACTGTTATAGATACGAATCATCTGATACTAATATTATGATACTTAGATTAAGAAACCACGGACTTTATCATAGACATGGCCAAGTACGACTGCTGAATGCTGAGTGCTGAACAAAATGATGAGAGTGTCCACTAGTACTTTGGTGCTGTAGCTATATCTGTTGCTTGCCTATTAAAATTACTACAGAATTACCAACACACTCAAAGTCGCCAAATCATGCATAAATACAGACATTACCGGTTTCAGCTATAGTTGAAAGTATAGAGGTTTTAGAGATAGTCCTGAGAACATAACATCTCGCCTGGCATCATGTATCAATGTAGAGCAGGGTTGAAGTGATATTATTTATGACACCTTTAATGTGGCAGTATCAAGTGTAGAGCAGGGTAGAGAGAAGAAAAAGTACTAGTCAAAAGGACTCTTTCAACAGACCAGAAACCAAGCGACCTACACAACTTAATACCAAGAGTTCTGCGTTCTGCTGGACGCTTGGCTCTGGGCTGGTCAAGACCCCAACCACTGGCCCACCCTATGTGCAAGAGGACTTAAGCAACCCTTTGTATTGTTGCAGGCCCTCTCCAGGCATTCATACAGCTGCGGATTACAATGCAACTTTTAAGGGTACGTGTGAAGCATGTCTTTACCCAGGGATTAGGTTTCAATGCGACAAGCCAGCCCGGTATGGTGCAAAACAGTGTTTTGTGGCTATCCGATATGGTATAGTGGGTGTAGGTGTAGTAGAGATAGTAGATAGTAGAGATAGTAGATAGTAGAGATAGTAGATAGTAGATAGTAGATAGTAGAGATAGTAGATAGTAGATAGTAGATAGTAGATAGTAGAGATAGTAGATAGTAGATAGTAGAGATAGTAGAATACAGTACTGATCCTAGCACCGTACAGTAGCAGTAGTACAGTAGTGTAGTCCTAGCTTTTTGTAACGTCTGGGGTGTATTTGTTGATAACCTCCTGGTAGCGTCCCAGGCTTTATATTTGCCAATTCAGGAGCCAAAGGGTGGCCGGTTCGGTCCAAAATGCCGTGGTAGGTCGTCTAAGCTCAAAGCTCTATTTCATGAGTATTGGAACACGCCGTCGGATCTACCTTTGGTAGTCAGTATGGATAGTAGTCAGTATGGAGTAGAGTATAAAATAGCAAAGCACTACAACAGTAAGCACTACAACAGTAAGCACTACAACAGTAAGCACTACAACAGTAAGCACTACGTTAACGTAAAGTAATAGAGTAGTATCGTTAGCTTCTTGACCGTCGAGTACTTGGAATAGTGTTCTTTCAACAAACAAGTGGCAATCGTGTACACACAAGCCGTCGAATGCCAGTGAAGCAAGGCGGTTGCTTGTAACGAGTTAATGGAATAGATGAGTCCAGGTCACGGGACATGGTGACTAACGACGTCTTTTTCGTAAACCTCATGGGAGGCTAACACTATTGGTATTCGAGTATTTGGGTTGGGTATTGGGTATGGTAGTAGTACAGTAGAGTACAGTGCGGGGTATAGTATGATAAAGCATTACAGTATAGTGCAGCACTACTCCATTGTATCAGTGTCCACTTCCATTTGATTTTTATTCAATTCTACTTCCACTTCGCTTTTTTACTACTCTACTCTTCCTATATTCAACTAATACTCTTATATTTAAGCATTTTTTGTATAACTAACTCTTATTGAACAAACTCTTATTGAACAAACTCTTATGAACTAATTGATATTTTTTAGTAACGACCTTCATATGTGCATCGTTGATGCCCCCAAAGAAAAAAAACCAAGGTATTATATAGGGAGCTGACTAAGCCATCCACGTGGCTTCCTAGTAAAACCAGGTATGGTCTGTGATTAAGTACCGTATGTACGTCTAATCGAATAACTAAGCTACTTTTGTCGTAATGGGTAAGGTGTTACCGTGCATCTAGAAGTGTAGTATAGTATGATACAGCACTGCAGTATAGTACAGCAATATGGCGAGTACTACAAGATAGTAGAGTGCTAAAACAGTAATACAGAATATCATAAAAAGCCCGACTGTATAGCCGTTTCATTCTATCACTCCGAATTATTTTTTCCACTTGACTTACGTAACTTTTGCTTAATTCCACTTTCCACTTCTTACTAAAACTAATTTTACTACTTCTACTCTTGTTACTATTAGCGAATACTTCTTATATTCAACCATACTTCAACCATACTTCAACCATACTTCAACCATACTTCAACCATACTTCAACCTTACTTCAACCATACTCTTATTTATCTAGTAATACAACAGTACATACAGTAGTAGTACCTATTCAATAGTACTGCCATGTATCCACTACCTATAGGGCACCCACTCTGCCCGACCTACGACCGACTATGTGCCTGAACCACATCTCTGGGACCGCACCGGGGTAACGAAGAGTCAGCCCAGAGCTACTTCAGCCATTATAACTGTCCGTTAGTGCCAATGTAGTTAATATAGCACAGTGTAGTAGTACTAGTCATTGATACAGTAGTACAATGTATAAAGTGTACAGTTGTACTATGTAAAGTGTACAATAGAGTACAATACAGTGCTTTATACCTGTAGTACAGTTAGTGTCACTGTATCATAAATTACATTGTATGGTATAGTGCAGTAGAAATCTAGTACACTATATTATGGAAGTAGTGTGCAGTAGCAATACAGAATATACTGTTGCAGTGACGTAAAAATAGTGCTACACCACACTTCCTCCTCCCGTGAAGAACTATGGAACTCACTACAAACCATTCCCTCCCAGCTGCTCTTCAGATGCTTGTCTTTGCGTGCTGATTTTTGAAGTGGACTTTACTCACTTCCATGCCAGAATTAGGAAATACGGTAAACCGCGTCATTCACTGGTTAGAATCGGGATTGAAGGTCTGGCTTGTCTATGGACTCAACATTCGCTGTAGACTACTGACTCTACTGCCTAGTCTGCTTTGCTGTTTGCCTGTCTGGTTGGTGTCTATGGGTATTACTGTAAAATAAAGCAGTGATTGTCTTGCCTCAAGTACTGCCGGCTTTAATGAATGTCAGGAGTCACTCATCTCAGTCTACTTCCATTCCAAACTCATTCATTGCTACACACTAGTTCTCATGCACCTTGGTCAAAACGTTCTTCAAGTTTCCGGGGTTGGCGCCAATCACCTTCTCAATCACCTTGCCGTCCTTGAAAATGAGGAACGTTGGCATGGACGAGATCTCGTACTCCTGCGCAACCTCTCCCAACTCATCCACGTCCACCTTGATGAACTTGTCGTCGCTGTATTGCGTGGCAAACTTGTCCACCATTGGCGCAATCATCTTGCAGGGGCCACACCACGTGGCAAAAAAGTCCACCACCACGATCTTGTCGTGCTTCAATGCGGCTTCGAATTCGGCTTTGCTGCTAACTTGTTGCACCATTTTTGTTGTTTGCTGTGCGGATGGGCTGGGCAACGCGTATTTATACTCGAGCGCTGGCGCGCCGCTGCTGTGCAGGCGCTTACAAATCTGCACATGACTGCAATTACAAATCATGTGGCCAGACCTGACTAAGCCCCAGCATCACACCGGTTGTCGTTTGAGAAGTGTTCGGAAAAGAACGCTGTTGGAATGGTGACATCATCCGTTCCCAACGGCAATCCAATTCATGGAACAAGTACAGTTCTCGGACTAGCCACGGTCCATGGTCAGCGTAGAATAACCGACCGCTTTGGAACCAATCATCGGTCTTCTGCCCTGCATCCATGTAGCACTAGAGGCTGGACATGGTCATAACAGTACAATAGACAGACTGCTTGTGCCGTCTGGGTCTGTCATCATCATACAGGACACTGTGTGCGGCTTCCAACTAGACATTCGCCTGGACTTGAACCATTACTTATCCACCCAAACTCATGACACTTGCTGGAGACCTTGCTGGAGACCTTGCTGGAGACCTTGCTGGAGACCTTGGTGGAGACCTTGCTGGACTGAGGCCTGCCTCAAGTCTGACAGGAATTAGTCTTCACGGGTAGAGAGTTCATGCACTGAGGATTGGTTCATCCAGTCAGAGGGTAATGCAGCGGGCGGGATTAATAGTCAACCCAACGCTTACTCACCCCTCCACCTTCTTTCAAGAATGTCTCTCGAATGCGGTTATAGAGTTCAGTAGCACTTGATCTCAAGCCTGATTGACGACCTGCTAAAATGTATTTCCGTCGATAATAACGTTCAGTAGAATGCCCAAACCCTGACCCGTATCCACGAAAGCCTAAATGTTATAAGAAATGCTGCTTTTGTTGCTGTTCTCAAATTTTGATCAAAAAGCACGAGGCGGGGGCGGAATTTGCTGCAATTTATACTCGCGCCGCGTTTCACATTTTGCGGCCACAGGCCACAAAGCGGCCCCTGGAGTATATAAATGTGCGCCCCCCTGGTTAAAATTCGTTACGTTCTCCAGTGACATGGCGTCTGAAATAGCATTGGCCTGAGCAAATCATGCCAAGACAATCAAAAAAGTGACACAACAGGAACGTCAGTCTAAAAGGTGTTTATTTCCAGTCTAAAAGGTGTTTATTTCCAGTCTAAAAGGTTATTTCCAGTCTATAAGGCGTTTATTTCCAGTCTAAAAGGTGTTTATTCAGTCTATAAGGCGTTTATTTCCTGTCTAAAAGGTTATTTCCTGTCTAAAAGGTTTCCCTGTCCTGAATGACTATGCAAAACGGACCCACGGCCACGACTACTACATTCCCTGCATCAGCGCCACCACAGAACTCACAAGTTCCTGCTCCAGAAAAGCCACCAATCTCTCCAAAAACCTCCTTTTGGCCCATCGATACTGCACAATACCTCCCGGTATCTCTGCTTCGACGTTCAATCTTTGAAGACTGACTTCAGCCGCTCGGAGAAGCAACTGTGCAGTCCGCGTTACGATCGTGGGGTCCACCTCTTCCGAATTCCCAGTCTGCTCCATAACGTGTGGGACACTTACATAAGTGTCGTTGTAAAGCACACCGAACGCCGTTTCTCCCGCAGGCACCACGGGAGATGAGCGCTCGTGGTGTTCTAGCTGGCCTATGATCAGCAGAACATCGTCTGTCTGAAACTCCTCCTTCAAATCGGCCATTTCCAGGCTCCACTTTGGATAGTACTCCAAGCCGTCGATCAAGAGAAGAGGGAGACGTGAGGGGATTTCTAGAAGCAACTCGTCTCCGGCGAGGGTCATGGTGACTGCTGGGATCACATGAAGCCATTTTGCTATGAGCAGAAACTTTTGACTGCGGCACGCAACTTCCAGCAAAATGTCGTCTAGATTGTCGATGTACCATTTGAACAGCGTGGCTTCTGAGGGAACGAATCCATACGTGCTGAAAAAATGGGTTACGCTTGCACAAGGGTCATAGGAGATTGTGATTTCTTCGTTGGCCGCCACAGGTCGAGTAAGGCGCAATATGACATCATCAGAAGCGAGATCCACATCGAAAACAGCAACATTCGTGGCCGAATGATTGGCGAAATCTAGTACCGGAACAAGAGAGATGTTGGTGAAGAAGTCGCCTGACGCGTTGTGTCGGCTTTTATTGTCTTCCGTGTGGGCGGTGTTATTCACGCCGGCAACGTTGTTAGTCGCAGGAACTTCCAAAACACGGGACATAACTGCCTTGTGTATCTGAAGTGCCTGATCAAACGGGAGCAAACGGCGCAAGGTGGGGTCGTTTTGCATGGCTCTTTCATAATCTTCCTCGACTGTTTTGTGGTGGGCAAGTTGCTGCTCAAGAAAAGCATCTCCCAGCGACAATGTCGCGTCCAAATGGAGGGTTTCCGTGCTCTTAAGAACCTCTAAGTAGGGCTGGAACAGAATGTCCATTATCTGGCTCAACCCTGCATACGCCCATACATAGTTGCGGAGGATCAAAGACTCGGTAACATCTTCAGAGCATCCGAGAAACAGATTTATGATGCTGGCGACACGGGGCGGGCCCGATTGCTCCAAACGTGTCTTGTGGGCCATACATGATGAGAGGTCAAACACAGCCGCCTTTGGTGTTCGCAAGATGATGGTGTCTTCAGAGAGAGGCACGCAGCTGAGGATTCCATGACCACCTAGGGTGCTTTCTTGGATTCGGACACCATCGTGAAGACGTATTCCCTCAAGCGATGCCCAGCGGAGGAAGGATTGCATCGTTGGTGGGCGAGAAGTGCACAGTGCACCAGTGTACCAAGAAACCCGTACACCAAACAAAGGCTGCTGATGCCGATAAGGGAACAGCGGGCGCAAGCTGAGGGATTTCCAAAAAAGGGTCTTCAGACGCAATGCAAAGCGGGCTCCGATTGGCGCATGGCAAAAGGCTGGTGCATGACAATGTGTCGGTATTGTCACAGCGGTAGCCAAGGATAGGAAAGCCGATGTCGCGAAAGGTTTTTCGCATCCCAACGCTATCCTTACACCAAGCCTAAAGCTTACTTCCATTTCCGCTACCACAAGCTCAACACCCTACGCCAGCTAAAATGTCTTGGGACGACGAGGATTTCGATGTGCCTACCACCACCGCGGCCGTGACGTCGTGGGAAGCTGAAGCTGATGACGAGCCTTTGATGGACTCGTGGGACGTTGACGAAGATGAGGTTGCACAGAAGAAGAAAGAGGAGGAAGCGAAGAAGCGGGCAGAGTTGAAGAAAAAACAGGAAGCAGCCAAGGCCAAAAAGAACGCCAAGAATGGGCCACAAGCACTTCTAGAGATCGACACCGTTGACGAACGTACACGGCGTGAATTGTTGAGAAAGGCCGAGTTGCTGGCGGACTTGAACAATGCTGCCGACTTGTTTGGCAGTTTGGGTGTGGCTGGAGACAGCTTGGAGGACGAATTGATTGCACACCCACGGGAAAAGGCTGCAGCCGCAGCGCCAGTCCAAAAGAGCATTCCCAAAGACTACCCCTTGGAGAAGCACCCTATCTTTCAGCCCAGCAACAAGCAGGAGTACGAGAAGTTGCGCAAGACATTGGGACCTCTCTTGGCGCTGTTGGCCGAGGACTCTTTGTTGAACTACTCGTCTAGCTTGGCTGTGGATTTGGTGAGGGACATTGTGCAGCCTTTGAGCGTGGAAAATGTGAGAAAGGTGGTTTCCACGTTGAACGTGTTACAGAGAGAGAAGGAAAGGGCCGAGAGAACCGCCCGCTTACAGAAGTCGGGCGGCACAGCCACGGGTGGAGCAGGCAAGAAGAAGGCTAAGCCAGCGGTCAAGACCAATGTGGACAATCCTGGGTTCAAGAAGGACACATATGAAGATTTCGATGATTTTGGAGATGACGACTTTATGTGAGTTGAGCCAGACCGTGCAGCGAAGCGAAGGCCATAGCTATATACAGCCTGGCTGGCCGAGGAGGTTGTTCAGAGGCATCAAGAAACAAAGCCGTGATATTGGAGATTGCAAGGCGATGTGGGTCTCTAGGAAGTGACTTAGCCTTTGATGCTTGATGCTGCTTGAGGCTGCCCTTCTGATCTTCGCTGTCATTTGGAACGGCAGCACATCATCAAGATGAGCATGGTATATACCATTTTCATGCTGTGCTTATCAGGCGGCACGTCATGTCTTTTACACAATACCGCTTGATTTCTTCGTCTCCGGCCGAATGTGTTTCTGGCAAGTTCATGTAGTTGAGCAATCATGCACGTCACGCTAGTGAGCATAAGACAGACATCAAACAAGTAACACTTCTGCGATTCTAGAACATCGGCTTCAATCACATACGGCTACACACAGTGTCACGTGACCAAGATCTCTTGTCACATGACGTGGATCACGTGACGCTCTTCTGCAGCAGACCCTTGGGATTGCGCCCTGTCACAGCCTCTGTTTTTGGGGCTCGTTTCATCAGCGTTTCACGACGCACATATTGCCTGCACACAAACTGTTCACATGTCACAGAGGCGTCCCGGCAGGCGTGTTCAAAGGACTGACTGGGACACAAACGAGGGACCCAACAACGCACCTGCACACAGAGCGCATGTTTCAGGAGTATGCAGGTCCGCATGGTTCCAGTGTATATAACTGCGAGGTTCCCCGTTGCCACAAATTTGCCTAACCCACGAATGGCAACACCAAGGCAAGTCACGTGGGACAGTCGGAGATTGGTGGCGAATCCTTGGGTTTGGCCAGACTTTGGTCGCTTATGGGAGAGTGCAGAGCCAGTCCCAGGGTCAGAGTCCAGAACCCAGATAGTGCCTTTTTGCAAGGACTGATTCTAGGGTTAATCTTGACGGAAATTCATGAGATCCAGATATCGGCTTGACTCAAGTGCCTCTGCCGATCAGTCATGTGAACAGTGGTCAGTCCCGTCATCAGTGCAGCAGAGTTTGATTATGGCATTGGCAACATGTGAGGTGTTCTATTTGACCATTGCCAAAATAGACGTGCTTGGGCGATAGAGTCTTTGCTGCTCGTTATCGGTCAAGGTCTTTCAGCAGCTTTGACAATGAACGTTCCTGTTCTCTGATGACTACATATGTGGGACTGGATACGGTTTACGCTGAATTTAGTTGGGCGGTGCTGTGATATTGACATGTTCCAAATCCCCAGCGGGCTCTGGCTATCATTGCAAGAGCAGCCTTTCAATGTCTGCGGTACATCCTGCAGTGAGACATTCCAGACCATACTGTGGGCACCAAGAATCAGCATCCCTATCTCACCTGTCAAGCTACTCTTCTGGCTGTCTCGGCTTGAATTTCGTGGTATGACGCTTACTAATGGATCTTGAAAGGCTGGTGGCCGAGTACCACGGCGCCTTGATGGCCTGCGGAATCACGTTGGTCACCTCTTCCACGTCCTGGCCGCCAGCGTAACTTGCCTGGGCCATGGTCACCTCCATGTCCTCCATGTCAAACACAGCATAGACGCTGCGGAGAAAGTTGGTCCCCAAGATCGCCGTTTCGTACAAGACACTGCTGCCAAACAGCTTCATGGCCAAATAGCATGTTCCGGTCCGTTCGATAAGCAACTCCTCCAAAGGAACCTTGATGAGGATGCCCGAGAAGTCGTACACTAGGTCGCCCGAGTCCTTGTATGCGCAATCGACCTCATACATGTCGGGAGCATCTAGGTACTGCCCCAGCAACAGCTCACCCAAGGCGGCCAAAACGTTCATGGGCATGTGCTGGATGGCTGCACCTGTGTCCAAGATGGCGCCAATGGGCTTGTCCAAGATCACGACCTTCTGGGTCTCGCTCTGCAAGTGTATATTGCTGAGCCTGACCGCCTGCAAGTGGGGGTGCTGGTAGCCCCTGTACAAATTCACGATGGGAACGGTCTGCAACTGCCCGAGGTACTTCTTGTGGTCCACCTCACCGAAATTGACTAAACCGGTCCGCGAGGTCAGTTTGTTCAAAAAGAGGGCATACACCTCCTTCTTGATGATGCCGGCGTTTTTGAGCTGCACGGGGAAGTTTCCATGGTTGACGCTGAGGCTGGACTGCGCCGCAGTCTTCTCCGGCAAACCTAGGCCCATGATCCCCTCGCTGCACAGCGTTTTGTTGGCTATGCCGAAGCTCATCTGCATCTTGTCGTCCATGAAACCAACCGTGTCGGTTCCCCATGTCCCACTGGCATAGGAGCCGTCCACATAGCTGATGAAAAAAGAGGCTTCAGAGTCCTGAAATGATGAGGAACGGGCCGGGCTGAAGAAGCCATTTGCATTGCATTCATTGAGCTCATATTTGGAGAAGTTGGGGACTTTCAACGCCGGCGGGATCCTGCCCCTAGGCCGCTCACACTTCAAGTCGTTGCCCATGACCCACAAAAGAACCGAGCCGGTGTCAACCAAGACTTCGTTTTGGTCTTTCTGGGAGCCTATGGTGAGCCTGGCGGTGTAATAAGTGATCTTGCTTTTGAAAACCAAGTCTGAGCGCTTGGATATGCTGGATAAGACCGGGGCCTGGTCTTTTTTCTGAGAAGGATGGATTTCAAGTTTCAAGCCGCTCAGGAGGGTGACGAAAGCTAGGCCTAATAGGGGAGCAGCAGGTAAGGACAGGGGAGGACCAAAGGCCAAAACGAAAACCAAAACGGCGGAAATCAACATATTCTCTGAATTCAGTGTTTCTGCTGCAACCACAATCACATCCATCAGGTGTGACTGAACCATACAGGACCTTTGGTGAAGCCAGAGTCACGCGGTGTTCAATGCGAGCGAACAATGAGGATCCAGTGATCTGGAGCTGGTCATTGTTAGTGTGTAGCAATGGGCGTCGTGTGAAGTGTTTTCGATCATTCGGATTAGCGCTCCTAACCGAACACCACACAATGCACGTGAGCTGATACACGATTATGTGGTACCTACCTGGCATGCTGTTTTGGCTGGGTCAATCAGTCTTGCACAGCGTAAGTGCTGAAGAATTAGAGGGGATGTTTGGTGATCTGGCTAGGAAATTACCAGACAAGAACCGGAAGTGGTGTGGAGAAAGGGTTAGACTGAGTGCCGACTGAAAGTTAAGGCTTCTGGCACCACCTACTGCTGTCAGTTGCACCATTGCTTGCACCATGTAGTGCTGCCAATGGTCTTCGTACATAGACTAATTTATCAATGTCCTGTATATAGGGATGTACGGGCTTTTCGACGTGGCACAAGACCTTGCTGCTCCTGGCGCACGTACGTGCCGTGGTCTGCTACTGCGGGCCACGAGTTCGGGGCAGCAGAACCCAGGTGTACGGGTGTACGGGTGTACGGGTGTAACTTTAGGTGTGTACGGGTGTAACTTTATGGGTGTACGGGTGTATAGCTGTACGGATCTGGAGCTGATCGCGTGCTCCCCATCGCCTGCCTCCGACCCGATGAGCTCCCTAAAACATGCCTTGGAGCGGGTATCCCGGGTCGTGCAGAAACACGAGGCGCAAATGTCGCCTCGCCTGCAAAAGAGCTTCCTCGAGGCGGCCCAGCCGCCGCGGCTCCGACCGAGGACTTGCCTGATCCGGCGATGGCGGCTTCCCGAGAAGAAGTACGCCCGAATAAAGCCCAAGTTGGGCAACATCCAACGCAAGAAGTTTCGCAATTTCCTCGATCCCTTGGGCATTCCCCAATTGAAAATCTACGACGACGATGTCGCCAAGTACGACATTAACCGGGCAGAACAAAACCTCCGCCAAAAGCGCAGCACACGGCCCACCGACATATTCATAGACTACCTCAATGAGAAGGTTGCCTTCAACAAAATGCTTTCGTGGCTCGTGGATTTGACGCCGCAGTATTTGAAAGACGAAAATGTCGTGAAAAATGTCGCAGGCCTCCAAAGCGTCTTGGAGGATGAACAAGCCCAGTTCATGGCGACCAAGTACGCCAGTACGCCCCGCTACCATTTTCGGGAGCTTCCTCCCATCCCCAACCCCCTCACTCCCGAGAACTTCCTGGAGTACATCCACTTTCTTACCCATAGCCAGGTTCTATACAGGAACTCGGTCTCGCTCAAGTCGGGCATTGTGCCAGACATTTTGTTGCACACGCACCGGCTAGACAATGTCGCATTCCGAAAATGCCGCTCGGTCGAGACATACAACTATCTCATCAAGTACTTCGGTAACGACAAGTTCCAGGTGTCTTTTGCCAAGGAAATTCTCTTGGTGATGATCAAGGATGGTCACGTGCCCAATATCAACACCATCAACACACTCATCAAGATTTGCAAACGACATTCCCAGCGCAGGGCCGTGACGCTGACTTACTTCCTGGTGGTCAGGTATTTGCAGCTTGCCAAGAAGTTCGACATTGCCTTGAACTTGACCACATGGAACCGAGTGTACGACTGCGTTCAGAACGTGCTATTGAAGGAGCAGTTTGTGAACAGAATCTCCGCCGAAAACTTGCCTATTCTGGCCAATTTAGCCGTCCGGATGCTAGAGGACTACTCCACCACCACCGACAACACTCTGGAGTTGATCCGGTTTGTGGAGCTGGACCTCCGGCGGAGCGACTGGCGGACCGATTCCCGAGTTTGCAACAAGATCTTGCACCACCGAGTGCGACATTTGCGCGACATTGGCGAGTTGCGTGACATTTTCGATGTCATGCTCCCACAGTTAAAAACGGACGTGGCCACGGTAAAGGCCGTGGTGGACGCCGTGGAGGCTAATTTGAAAGTGGAAAATAAAGAAGCCTTGATTCTAGGCGTCTTCTTGCGGTTTCTGTGCCGCGACATGCCCCCGGAAACTTTTGGGAAGGTGATTGCGAATGTATGCAAAAACAAAAGTAACTTTGATATCCGGGGCGTCAGCAACATAGTGAGGGGCTTGATCCACGACGCGTGCATTGAGTACCAGTTGCCAGAAGAGTACATTGAGTACGAGGACGTCGGATTCCGAGCCAATGAATTGGCCAGACGGAAAGCAAAAAGAGGGGCTGGAGCAAAGCACGGACCATCAATTCCCATGAATCGGCTTTCCGAGCTGTACCGGATTGTCAAACGACTCACGCAAAACAGCTTAAACGATATGGAAGCGAGTGTGTTGTACGCCAACCAAAAGCACCGCGCGCAAATTGCAATGCCACACGAAAAACTCAGCGACGCCGAAGTGGCTCTGTGGCAGACAACAAAGGAGCAAGCTCGGTCTGCAGCCTTCTGGGTAAACCCCACTGCCTCGTTAGGCTTGACGCCGGCTGCGTGGCCGACACCTGCGTCCGTGGTGTATGCATACCGACGCGTCAACTATGATAGCATGAAACTCAGCCACACGCGCAATTTGATTGATATGTTGCACAGCGGGCCGCAGGAGCACTTGATGCGGGAAATGCGGCGGCGCAAGATCATAGCCCCCGATCAGTGATGTATGTAAATAGTAACCCAAACTCATGAATATGATGAATAGATCAGTTTAAATGGACGAAGTCGATGCTGGGGTCACTTGGAGTTGATGGCTGAATGATCCTTTGCTTTTGAATACCCAAGTGGTGGGAGTGCAGTAGATTGCCAAGAGCCAAGGTAAGGAAAGGTAGACGATTTGTGCCAAGTCGGCGAAGCACAAACGGGTCGACAGAAGGGGGTGGTCTGCTAGGAAGCCGTGAGTAACCCGAACCACTGCAACTCCTCAGTCTGAATTGGAGGATTGACAGTAAGTGCTGTTTTCCGGGAAATCCGATCTGGGTCCCTTTTCATTGCTCCATATCCTAGACGGAAGCCTTTTAATCCATGGCATTCAAAAGCAACTAATTTTAATAAAGAAACTCAACTTTTACACTGCAAAAAAAATAGGGGCGCGCTGCCATTTATATATTAACAATTTATGCAAGTCTTTTTGTGGTTGCAAGGGGTGTTTCATCTTTGCAGCCGCGCGAACATATATAAACTCGCTCGCCCCCCCAGAACATAGGTTTTTTCAAATATTTAGCAAGCTTCCTCCAATCCGCATAAGTCCTATTTACATGGGAAGAGGAGGTGAGTGAAAAAAAGACACTGGTTAAATTTCAAGGAGTGCTGCCCTCAAGAGGGGGAAACTATGTTTACAGTTAGAAAGGAACACAGACAAGGTGGAATTGTCCAGGTACAATGTGATGTGGCTTTTTAAAACGTCAGCCTCTACAGACTCTACTTGTTCTTGCTGAGGAAGTTGGACTACAAGTAGAGTTCAAAAAGGGGTTTGATTTCTAATGAAACAATCTAATTAAAAGACTTCAACAAACCCTCACGAACAAGATGTTTGCTGGTACGAGAGTATCTTGAATTTGCAAGAATTCCTGCAGACATCTTTGACCTGCCTGCCCAAGACATGAAATTAAGGTGGAGTGTTCACTAAATTTGTTATGAAAACTTTCGTCGTGGCTACAGGGAATTGAACAGCGGCTCAGCTGATTGATTCCGTATCTTTGGAGCCAAAGAATTAGTGTTCTGGGGGGATTATATTGAATACCTGCGAGCTACTATCAAAGCTACTAATTCAGAGACAAAAATCCGGGCGGAAATTGCCTGAAAAGGAGATGAGCACAGACAAATATTCAAACCTTTCCTAGTACTGACTTCTTCTACACACACAGCAAGCCATGTGCGGCTGAGACGAATTTCGGAATAAGTCCTTTTTAGCAGGGGCTCTAATGAGGGCCATTTAGGCCCTACCATAAATGTTCAATACTTCAAGGCTCTTAACACATGCATAAGTGCACGCTCCTCATTCCTTTCAGTGAGAAGGTCCTCACTCAAAATCAAGAAAAAGATATGGTGGGCATGGGCGGGGACGCTTGACTAGGATTTGCACCCAGCGTGCATACAACACATACATGACGCATGTACATGCATGGAACATCGCAGGCAGCAAAAGCGGCATTTCCAACCGCACCAAGCACCAAGCTAGCTCTCAATATGGAAAACCAACGGATTTTGCATAGCCACACCGCCGCAGGTAAAAAGTCGTCCGAATGCTTTTACCAACTTCAAAAGCCGCACGAACTTCGAGTAGTGTCCAATTGAAGAAGTGCGACACCGCTCGAGCAACTTGGGATTCTTGGGTTCGGATCTAGCCAGCGCTCTGAACTCGTCTGAAACTCCTATACCATGACATCAAACGATTCGGGGATATCATTGGTCCTCACGTTTTTCGCAATAGTGCCGTTCAAAAATCGCCCTTGAGCTTGAAGGTTTCCGGGTATCATTTGGCACTTTACCGTGATCTGCATGAGTTGCTAAACAGTGTGTTCGAAGAGAAGCGGGACGTGGGATCCTAGATTGGCCCCCTTCTTTTTAATTATTCAGCGAGCAACGGCTCCTTACTCACTCCGCTGAATCGTCACGAGGTGCATGCAATTAGAAATCAACCAAGGTCATTCTTATAATGAAAGTTCAGAGCTACCAAGAGCTATCTTCTCGCCGATGACGGTGAAGTCAGCCAGCCGGCTATCTGGTTCAGGCGTTGGGGGAGGCTGAGGCGTGGTGGGCTCAGGCGTGACAAGCGAGGCAATCATAATGAGCGATTGAACTTTAGAAAACTGTGATTTATAACTCTGGGCAGTTTGTGCTCATATATCCGAGTGGTAAGTCCGAGAGCGCCTATTGTTCGATAGCTATTCATGCATGCGCAAGGGTAGTGATTGGCTGGTCCTGGTGTATTTCCGAATGGAACAAATGGGAAGGGTAGTGGAGTTCGAAAGAATGAATAGTGGATACAAATGTGGATACAAATGTGAAAAAATGTGGTTTAAATGTGGATACGGAAAACATTCTGGACCAACATTCCATACGGATAGTGAGAATGAAACGTCAGCACGACCAAGGAACTCATTTCCGTACCATCAGACACTGATTAGCGTGGCTTTCTACGCATAGGAGTTGGAAGTGAACGTGAACGGGTAATGTCATCATAAGGAGCTGCAGACACCATGAACACAATTGTCTTATACAGTCACGTGCCAAGAGTATGGACAATCTGGACAATTTCACAGCCTAGTGGCAGCACATGGGCTCAGACATGTGGTGTGGGCTGGTGCAATCAACCAAAGGGGTTCTCAAAAGCACTCGGTCTGAATTGCAATGCGGATTAACAGCAGTTTCCACGCACTCCAACGACAATTGAGCTTTTAAGTGGAGTAGCATCTCTCGGAGATAAATCTGCTTACTACTCGCTCCTGTTTCAAGGCGGTGGAAAAACGTGGTGCTGAGGCAATGAGCCGAGAGCCACTAAGAGAGTTCAGGCTATCTAAGTGTTTACCAAAGTGGGTGACGAATGCGACTGCAGCCCGACAAAGGGAGACGTGAGGCACGATGTTGTGGATAGTTGCTGGGTGAGGTCCAGGAACCCTCAATGGTTCTTGGACGACTGGGGTACTGGGATTCTGCTATTTTCGTCTCACTTTAGTCTTTTACACGACTGTGTCAAGATCCAGCAGCATCAGAGCACCTACAGAGTATCAGGCAGGCAAGCTCAACGTGCCACTGAAGAGGATAGACGTTCAGAGGCGGATTGGGTGCGCCAGCAGCAATCTGACTAAGCTCCCTCAGTCAACACTATGTTAATCTTTGATGATTTCCGGGGCTTCCAGGGTTCCGGGACGTTCCAGGGTTCCAGGCCATTCCAGGGTTCCAAGCCGTTCCAGGAGCCTAGCATCAAGTAAGAGGCAGCCGGTAAGAGAACTCAAGGGTGAGTTTGGTGTTGTTGAGCATAAGAGAAGATTCTTCGATGTTTGATTTCCTGATGGCAGTCTTGGTGGACACTTGACGGCTAGAGCCAGTCTCTCACTTTAAATCGAGACACAGATCTCTACTCAATACTCGTGGTGTGGCCTGTCTGAGGGAATAGCCAGATAGACAGACAGACAGAAGAAAGAAAGAAAGAACACTGCCCTATTCTCCATGAAATACGTGCCACTATCACCTACAGAAGATAAAATAGGATCCCTGAATCCTTTACTCACTCATTGTTTGCAAAGACACACTAACACCTGAGGTATATGCGTTCAAAGGAGTGAGACACCTTATCAGCAGAAAGATAGAGCAAGGGTAGAGCAAGAGTGGATCAGTAACGTCGGTACAGCACTCGAGTCTATACCTGACACCTGTTCCTACTCATACAGTGAACAGAACGTACCTCTTCTACTCCTACTCTAGTGTACCTGCGTCGAGTATTGAGACGACTGATATACCGTCTGGAGCAGTGACCGATTGTCTCTCCTCACGTACTGGCAGCAGTCAGACAGTTTAGTTCAGGTGTTTGACAGTCTAGCAGATGTATGGACATCCGCTTCATTTGCCTTTACCCAGGTCAGTAGCGTTCGGTACTTTTATAGACGAGGATTCCAGCTCTTCTGTAACTCGTTAGCGTGGTGTGCAGTAGCGTAGTAGTTTACTTCTAGTTTATCTGGGCATTAACTGTCTTATCATTAATATTCCGATATATCCCAATATATTCCCAATATAATCCCAAACAGAATATCACAAATTACATGGTTCAAGAATATTTAAATGAATCTAGGCCTTTTGCGGCGTATGTACTCTATCACTATCACTATCACTCACCATCACTATCACTCACCATCACTATCACTCACCATCACTATCACTCACCATCACTATCACTCACCATCACTATCACTCACTATCTAGTTCATTTAGCTTACTCTTAGTTACTCTTTGGTCTCTACGGCTTTTGCACCTCTTACACTCTGAGCTACTTTTATGCTTATTTGGCACTCTTAATCTTTTGACTGCAGTGTACACCCTACTCTACTCTGCGACCATCTTAATCTACTCAGTCTACTCTTACGCTCTTCAGCCTTGTAGTCTACTCTATACTTGATTTCTATCTACTCAATACTTGATTTGTATCTACTCTATACTTTGGATTTCCATCTACTCACTAGTCCAGCATAGGTCTTGTAGTCTACTTTGGCTACTCTGTCACTACTGTACTCTCTGCTCTATACCCTCATTATCTCTGTGTCTAGTGTTGTCGACTACTCTGTCCTATCTTAGTGTCTACTCTCTATTCTATCCTACTCCACTGCTATTCCTACTCTGCTCTACAGTCTACCATGATGTACATCTAAAAATTGGTACTGTTCCTTGTACTTATGTATGGACGCCGTGCGTTGGCTGAATATTGCATTAACCTACGAAGTCTTCATTAACCTAATTCTATATACTAATTCCTCATTACTAATGCTTCTACTAATGCTTCATATACTAATTCTATATACTAATTCTATATACTAATTCTATATACTAATTCTATATACTAATTCTATATACTAATTCTATATACTAATTCTATATACTAATTCTTCATTACTAATTCTTCATATACTAATTCTATATACTAATTCTTCATATACTAATTCTATATAATAATTCTTCATATACTAATTCTATATACTAATTCTATATACTAATTCTATATACTGTTAGATCCGGCATGGGTAGCACACGACCCATGACTAGCAGAATACCTTCCCTATTCGATTAGACACAGCCACCGTTCTAGACCCTACT
>NKZR01001182.1:229070-384374 GCA_002370795.1 Metschnikowia sp. 03-147.1 | reverse complement strand
TAGTCATACAAAGTAGTCATACAAAGTAGTCATACAAAGTAGTCATACAAAGTAGTCATACAAAGTAGTCATACAAAGTAGTCATACAAAGGTGATGCGTCCGTTACAAGTGCTTGTGGACTTATGTGGCCCCATCGGTGTGGAACCATCAGATAATTACTACTTCTTAGTTGTCCGCTACTCAGGATGTGTACGCAGTCCCTCTTGCACTGAAGGAGTTGCATGGTACTGGATCAAGAAATGCTAAGTCAGACGAAATTTCATAAATTTCTCTAGCATAATATGGAGATATCTTTGGGCCAAGTGAGAGATCATGTTAACACCTACTCAGGCTGACCCCAGAAGCTATGACTACATAAAGTCACCATATATTGACCAGATCACAGACGTACGTGGCTTGGCTCACGTGTCAGACTCACTGATCACTGCAAGTAGTCACGATGTACCATGGAATCAAGGAACACTGGACTGCACTAAAGCACTTGACAATGCTAGCTGAGTACCCACACCATGATCTAATGAGTAAGGTATGGTAGGTGTGCATGACGATAGACAAAGGTCTTCTAGATAGTCACTGACAATACACTGACAACACTATGTACTAGCCTTCTACAATCCACAGACATCACCTTCTAGATTTCCCTAGACCATATGAATAGAACCGGGCTCAGAGCGCAGTCATTCAGTCTCCAAAACGGTAAGTGCAACATCTTGTCTTCCAAAACGGTAAGTGCATCATCTTGTCTTCCAAAACGGTAAGTGCAACATCTTGTCTTCCAAAACGGTAAGTGCAACATCTTGTCTTCCAAAACGGTAAGTGCATCATCTTGTCTTCCAAAACGGTAAGTGCATCATCTTGTCTTCCAAAACGGTAAGTGCATCATCTTGTCTTATATACGCACTACAAGTAGCGATATCTATGCAAACAGAAGTTAAGCCTGTTTTACTGTTTCAGTATAAAGCACTCTACTGTTGAACAATGACGGCAAAATTTAAGTGAAGGTAGTGCAGTATGCTCATAGTTTGCTATGCTAGTCTAGTCTCTAGTATCACTCACCTCACTACTACAATAATACAATGTAGATCTACTATATATTACCTGAATAACTCGTCTAATATGCTAAAAAGATAGAGTAGTCCGTTTAAATTTGTTGACTAATTCAACGTTTCATAGACAACAGGGTACTATACAAGGCCCTCTATTGTCGTTCAATTGTTTATAAAAGCTTTGAATAAATGTTACATTCACTAAACACAACTGAATAAGCTGTATACTCTATCGTTGATATTCTTTCATCCCAGGCAGTCATGATATGAATTATCGCTAGCTATTCGCCGAAAACGTAATACGGACTGTGATACAATTCAGAACAGAATTGATTACCTAACGTGAATCTAAGCTCGCTACTGCTTGATCCATATAGTTTCCTGAGTCGTTGTTGTAAGTGCAACCAACTCAGAGTTAAGTGTCGAGATTGCAACTATTGTTTGTAACTTCGATTTCCACAGAACTAGTGAGTTTCCATACATAATCGCATATCCTGTGATTGAACGACTTTGGTCATTTGTTTCAGAGGCAAAGCTGGCATCTGAGTAAGCTGTAATTTGGCGTCTTGACTGGGACATGTAGATGAGTCCTAATGTTGAGGTTGACTTAAGATATCTTAATGTCTTCTTTGCTGTTTTTAAATGCTTCTTCCTAGGGTCCGATAGGTGTCTTAAAAGTTTCAGAACGATTTAGTTTATGTCAAAGCGAACAGTATTGGCAGCGTAAAGAAGCTTCCCAATTAATGATCTGTATTCTGTTTCATCGCAAGACTCATCGTCATCCTCTGTTGAGTTCCTTTCATACCCTTTTGGATCGGCTGGAATGGTGTGTCCTTTTCCATCATTCATCCCAGTAGAAGAGCATCAATGGAATCTTTCAAGTGTAATTTTGTGTAACCATATCCCACAGTGATGTTAATGCCTAGAAATTTCTGGGCTTCTCCTAAATCCTTCATTTTGAAGGTCCTGCTCAACATTTCCTTTGTTCTTGACATGTTCAACATTATTTCCAAGCACTAGTAGATCATCCACATAGAGTGCTATGAGAATTAGTGAGGACTTTGTCCTTTTGCAATAAATGCATGTCTCATTAGTCGCTCTTTGAAAGCCCATTTTATTTATGGTTTCATTGATCACTTGGTTCCAGACAAGTGGAGCTTGCTTTAAGCCATATAGGGATTTGTTGAGTTTTAAAACCATCTTTTCTTTGGAAACCGAAGCAAAGTTACCCAAGTGACGGTTTGTCACAAGTTAGACGATTTTTAGCAAGGCAAATTAGTGCCAGCTGACTACGGCAGTTTCAAGAGCTTATCCAAATGATCTATATCCCAGTTTGGATACTTCTTGACAATGGAACTTGCTAAATGATCACTCCAATGAAAGAAAGCTTTGTAAATAGAAAACGAAGATGAATGAAGCTCAGTAATAGAAGAACTAACCAACGGTCGAGAACAGAAAAAAGGTACGAGGGAATTAACCAAAAAAAGCCTTTAAAATGGATATAACCAGCACAAAACAAACTATCAGAAGTGTCTAGAACTTGTTAATGTAATGTTCTACGACTAGAGCATACTAGTGAGCCTCCAATTTCCAGATCTGAAGTCAGCAGTACCAAACACTCATTATAGATTACAGTCATGCCATGGACGAACTTAAGGGCTATATAGAGATAAGAGTGTTTGTCAAAAGGATAAGCAGGAAGATTAATAGTACTGGGCAGGTGCAAACTTGCATGCTGTGTGAACATTTTTGTAGCGTGTAGCGATTAGTGGAGATTCTAGTATAGATCCTAGCGATTTAGTAGCGATTTGTTAGGACAATATCAGAGGGTTGTAATGATACTGTGCTGTGGCTGCAACACAGTGGTTATGAGCCCGGACAAACACCAAACTCCATTTGGTCCGTATGCTCCAGGTCTAGTAGTAAAACAGCCAACCACACCACAAACTAGCTAGAAGTTCACACTACATCACGGACCATGAACCATAATCCGCACCACCTACTCTTCCCACTTATCCAATTTTGTAGTCAGGGCTTGCTTGTAAGTGAGTTCACAACGTGGGTAGAGGAAGATGAGGACTAACACTGGAAAGAACTCAATAGGTTAAAAATCAATAAAGTACATAAAGTACATAAAGTACATAAAGTACATAAAGTACATAAAGTACATAAAGTACAATAAGCAACTGCACCAATCTACCACGACATCCGCAAACCAATTAGATAGCACGCAGATATTCTAGGCTGAAGCTCACAAAGCAACCCAAAACAAAGAGTAACTGCTGTTTAAGCCATTTATTCTACATACGGCATCTACCACTATTGAAGGTGGTCTTGGTGAAAGCAACACCGTTGTTATAGATTCCTAAGTCCACCAGTACTGTTACCAGCACTTATGAGGGCTCACTACAACTACAACGGTAATCGGAGAAGGCACTAACTTGTCATCGTGGAGGTACCAACTCCTACACAAACAATACTTCTTTCTGGACTGGAGCATCACAACGTCTACTACAATCACAGTGGAGAAGTAAACAATTTATGGTGATTGGTATGGAGGCATGATGGATGCAAAGAAATCGAGAACAGAATCGTCATGAAACTAGATGATCAAGATGATGACGATGTCTCTATGAATGATGACGATGACTCTATGAATGATAACTACAATGCTATTGTCGACGATGACGATGATGGCCGAAAGAGGTGAAATTTGGTAGAGCCTGCAGGCTATCAAACTTAAGAGCTACAGCATATCAAACTTAGAAGCGTTGCTCCTGTAATTAACAACCCTAAAACTTATGTACCCTATTTAGAACATTACAGAATTGACAACAATTCACATAAAACACCTAAGATATAAACCATCAAAAAATAATAAGCTATCCTTGAAATAAAAAATACCTGACCTTAATGCATCCCTAGCATAACACTGAAGGTATAAACGGAACTTGACCATGCTTCTGTCCATGTCGCTTATTCCTGCTTTGATCTGGGTAGCAGGTGGAAGCTGTCCGGCTCTGCATATGGAGCCACCACAATAAATCAAGCTGCAACCGCCTGCAACCGCCCCAAATTGCCTTCAAATCGCCTCCAAATCGCCTGCCAAGAAGTGGTATTGTTCGCAGCCACGACTGCCTTGCGTATTCGCAGAATACCACGAAATCACGAGATGAAAAGCCAAGGAATGCTGTGCAGAACAATCGGGTAAAAGCCAAGGAATGAGAACAATCCGATTTGAATAGACCTGGATTGCGAGTGCGAACATCAGCCGATTCGGATTCTAGTTTCGATGAAGATCTAGGCAGAACGAAGTAAATGGAAGATGTACGTTAGGACGCCGAGTTTGGAATTACGTTCAGAGCCACGCATGCTGGGCCGTGTGGGGATTATGGCTTGATTGGTACAGAATACAGATGAGAAATATCAGAATATCAGAATATCAGAATATCATATCAGTATATCAGAATATCATATCAGAATATCATATCAGAATATCATATCAGAATATCATATCAGAATATCATATCAGAATATCATATCAGAAATATCAGAAATAAGAATATACCAGAATTCAATCTACCAAAATTATCTACAGCTAGAATGTGCCCTAGCAAATGGTGCGATGAAAGGCCATCAGTGCTCGCAACCATACTACTCCACTTTAATTCTCTCCTCTCCCCTCTTAAACTGAATCTTGAGCGTGGTTTGCATGTCCTCATCGATACGTATCTCAAGTCCGTTGTCTCCGCTACGGTACCAGGACCAGAATATACCCTGCCTAATTGATGGTTTTGTTGTTGGTGAACCTTGAGTGCAGCTGCTCTAGCAGGGTGAGCCCAGATACTCTGGTGAATGCCCAGATTCATTTCAGACGGTGAATGCCTAATTTCAGACGGTGAATGCCTAATTTCAGACGGTGAATGCCTACTTTCAGACGGTGAATGCCTAATTTCAGACGGTGAATGGTGGTCATGAGAACTTCCATGATGTTCAGCATCCATGAGCAGGAACAGTCTGACAGTGCTAGACCACAATATTGACGCCGATTAACAATAGGCTTGGAAGAGCTATTTCCACTTTGTGGACTCCGGTCCTGTTAAGACCTGACACGGGGAACTGTCAGTAGAGAGTAGCTTCACGCTCACCAAACTGTGCCAACTGTGCCTGCCAACTGTGCTGGACTTACGATATGTAAGTCTGGTGGATTAGTGCAGCATATGGCTCGAGTTCCAACTCTAACCTTAGAATGTAGAAGTTAGCTGTATCGTCACAAGCTATTGACACAAACATGCTGAAATCGACTTAAAGTGACGATTTCTTGCCCTAATTGATAGCAGGTTAAATAGGTATCAGCCCAATAAGGAATGCCTGTGGTTGCTTGTGGTGGTTCAACTCACCTTAAGAATTGTCGCTGTCTGCTTTCTGCCCTACCCCTGTGAACTGACACCCTCCACTATGTCACATATTCTCTTCACGTGCGTGTTGAAGTCGTCGTAGTGCTGCGCAGCCTCGCCAAACGTCACCGTCCCCGACACCTGGTCAATGGCTGTGCCTGCGGGAAGCTTGTTGTTGATGATCATCCTGCACACCACCGCCTCCACGTCGACGTCCGACGCGTCGTGGAGAAACAACGCCCTGATGCGCTGGAGCCGGACGCTGGTGTAGTAGCGCGGCAACTTGCTCACGTTGCTGTCGAGGTGGTTTTCCGTGAGCTGCGCCTGGAACTGCCGGAAAACGGCCCGGAACAGGTAGAACTGCTCCGCGTAGCGGACTAGCGCACGGAACCCGTCGTAGGCCACGAGCCGCTCCTTGCGAGCCATGAAGCGGCCGATGAAGTCGCCGTCGTCTGCACCCTTGGAAAGACCGTCTGCACCCTTGGAAAGACCGTCTGCACCCTTGGAAAGACCGTCTGCACCCTTGGAAAGACCGTCTGCACCCTTGGAAAGACCGCCTGCGTCTGCTGTCGCCTTAAGACCGCTCGGCCCCCAGAGGCCCTCGCCGTCCCCCCCTTTCTCCGCCAAGTACTTCTGCATGCTCTTGTCGCGGAAGTCCGAGTCGCCAAGCAAGTAGTACACCAACACCTTCATGTGCACATTGGCCACCACCGCGTTCGTGCCCTGAGCCAACGTGAGCGCGTTGATTTTCTTGGCCACCAAGTCCTTCAACCGCAAGTACCGCGTGTGCGGCGAGAGGAGGAACTGGTAGTCCGTGGCAAGGTCCTGGTACTTGAGCCGCATGAGCACTGTGGACTGGGCGCTGCTGCCGTTGGTGGGCGAGAGAACCGCTAGCGCTCTGACCGTGGACTCCGTGTCTGCACTGTGGGGTAGGAAGTAGAGGCTGAGCTCGAGCATGATGAGCTGGACCGCCGCTCTTCTGGGACAGAACACCAGGGCCCTGGGGTTCTCCGATCCGGGCTCTGAGTATCCTGGCTCGTGCCCCTGGTCTTTCCCACACACGCTCCTGAGCCGCTCCACCACGGCCTGCACATCGCGCTCCACCACGGCCTGCACATCGCCGGCAAGCGAGTCGTAGAGGCTCTGCGCCGTCAAGAGAAGCTCGTCTGGCCCTGCGCCCCCGCTGTAGGCGTCGTGGATCGCCGTGACAAAGTCCATGGTGGACATCATGGCCACGAGGCGGAGTCGTGCAGGACGGCCGGCGCGGCTGGCGGTGTGCAGGACGGCCGGCACCGCTGGCGGTGTGCAGGCACACCGTCGTACCGCTCGTACTCGCTCTTCGCTCTGCGCTCGCTCGCTCGTCTGGCTCCTCCTCCTCTCCTCCCTCCCTCCTTCCCCCTCCCTCCTTCCCCTCCCCATGTGGTTCAACGTAGTGTCCGCGCTTGTCTTGGCCGTGGCATTCTTCGAGGCCAGCTTCCGCACGTGGCTCCCTCGCCACTTCCGCTTCGACAACGCCAAGTTGCAGACCTTGGTGCAGGAGACCTTGGCCCAGCACCCCAACGCCGACGCCCGTGACATCCTCGTCAGCTTGACGCCCAGGCTCCAGCACGAGTACCCCGGGCTCATCAACGACCTCAACTTCGACGACTGGGTGTACAACAACGCGGGAGGCGCCATGGGCAACATGTTCATCTTGCACGCCTCCGTCAGTGAGTACCTCATCTTCTTCGGCACGCCGGTGGGCACCGAGGGCCACACGGGCGTGCACTATGCCAACGATTTCTTCACCATCTTGACGGGGCACCAGAAGGCCGGTGCGCCCAATGCCTTGATGCCCGAGGTGTACTATCCTGGCGACCAGCACCACTTGGTCAAGGGCGAGGTGAAGCAGTACCTGATGCCCAGCGGCGCGTACGCGTTGGAGTTGGCGCAGGGCTGGATTCCGGCCATGTTGCCTTTTGGCTTTGTTTCTGTTGTGTCGCTGACCTTGGACATGTACTCCTTCTATAGGACTGCGTTCTTCACGGGCCGGGACATGGTGCGGAACTTGCTTCAGGGCAAGTTTTGATGTGCGCAGCCAAGAGCACGTGACCTTCCGAGCCTCTATCTTCGATCCACCAATTCCATGAATCAACGCTAGTCGGTGTAAATTGTAGGGGAAGACGCTGCCTGTTGTGTGCAGGTTGTAGCCCATCGCCGCCAAATATTTCCCAAAAGGGCAAGTAGACCAGTTTCCTGTCATTTCTGCCATTCATACAGCCTGCTTTTCTGCTGCATTTCTGCCTGCTTTCTGCCTGCTTTCTGCCTGAATTTCTGCCATTCATACTGCCTGCTTTCTGCCTGTATTTCTGCCCCAGATCAAGAACCACCCGCTTGACTCCCGTTCGTGACCCGCCAATCAATGGGTGCAAATTATGGGCGCGTGCCTGCATCCAGCAGTCATCCACGTGCCGTCTCCTTCGCTGTGCTGACGTGAATCCGGATGCCGGCAGCCCTGGCTGGATTCACCAAACGCTGCTTCAGGCTCTGCTGTTCTGCTCGCTTTAACTCTTTCAGGGTGCGGTGCGAGGCGCCCTATTGGCTTATCGCGCGGTGTTATCGCGTTTGAACCACTGGACCACATTTTCTTTTCTAGGCTCTTCATCTTCCAGGCAGGGTTGGTCATCTGGCCTATCCATTTCATCTGGCCTATCCATTTCATCTGGCCTATCCATTTCATCTGGCCTATCCATTTCATCTGGCCTATCCATTTCATCTGGCCTATCCACTTGTCATGAACGAAACGCACCTGCTCTTGTCCACGGTGTCCGAGGTGGGCGAAGACGAGTTCATCGCCTACGTCCAGCAGAGAAGAGCGTCCATTGCATCGGCTGGCACAACCAAGATCCCCCAGTTCTCGCTCTCCAACAAAATCTCGCGGGCCAGCTTGAACGACGGCCTTCTCCCCGCCCGCTCCAACTTATCGGTGTTTGGCCATGACATCAACGACTTGCTCTCGGTCCACTCGTCCACCATCCTCAAGGAGCCCGACACCACCTTGAAGACCGAGTTCCAGGTGCTCGGGCGCTACTCGGTGCCGTTGATCGTCACCTTCTTGCTCCAGTACTCGCTTACCGTGGCGTCGGTGTTCTCCGTGGGCCGCTTGGGCTCCACTGCCCTCGCTGCAGTTTCCTTGTCGTCCATGACCGCAAACATCACGGGCTATGCCATTATCCAGGGCGTGTCCACCTGCTTGGACACCTTGTGTGCCCAGTCCTACGGCCGAAAGGACTTCAACACCGTGGGCTTGCACTTTGTGCGCTGCACCTACCTCTTGATGCTCTTGTACGTGCCAATGTTCTTGCTCTGGGTGTTTTTTTCGGAGCCAATCCTCTTCCTTTTGATTGGCGACAAGGACTTGGTCCTCATGGCAAGCCAGTACCTCCGCGTGTTGGCGCTAGGCTTGCCGGGCTTCATCGTGTTCGAGAACCTCAAGCACTTCTTGCAGTCGCAGGGCATCTTCCACGCCTCCACGTACGTGTTGCTCTTTTGTGCGCCGTTGAACGCGTTGCTCAACTACTTGTTGGTGTGGAACCCCCACATTGGCCTTGGCTTTGTCGGCGCCCCGCTCTCGGTGGTCATCACAAATTGGCTCATGTGTTTTATTCTCCTTGCATACACCGTGTATGTCAATGGCCACCAGTGTTTGCCCCGCCAGAAGTTGCTTGACGGCATCTATTTCCGCAACTGGACCAAGATCGTCAACCTCTCCGTTCCCGGTGTTTTGATGGTGGAGGCCGAATGGCTTGCGTTTGAGATTGTCACTTTCACGGCCTCCACCTTCGGCACCGACGCGTTGGCGGCGCAGTCGATTGTCTCCACCACGTGTGTTCTAATGTACCAGGTTCCTTTCGCCTTGTCGATAGCATCGTCCACGCGGATTGCCTGGTTTATTGGAGCGGCGTCCAAAAAGGCTGCCTTGGTGGCAACCAAAGCGTCCATGTACGCGGCGTTGTTGCTTGGTGTCTGCAATGGCTTGGTGCTCTATGTCTTCCGCCATTTCTTTGCGTCCTTGTACACCGACGATGCCAGGGTGTTGAAAATCGCGTCGAGCGTCTTGGTCATCGGGGCGTTATACCAGGTCAACGACTCCATAGCGTGTGTGTCCGGCGGAGTGTTGCGGGGCCAGGGCAGACAGAAGATCGGCGGCATCCTCAACTTGGTGTCGTACTATTTGATCGCATTGCCGTTCGCCTTCCTCCTCGCCTTTTTTTTCAAGCTCGAGTTGCTAGGCTTGTGGTTGGGCATGATCATAGCATTGTTCGTGGTTTCCGTGTTGCAGTCGCACTTCATCATGATCAGTGACTGGGACCACATCATCGTGGAGTGCATCAACGAGGGGATATTGGAGGAGGGCAGCCTCAACATCGACGCCCACGCCACTGTGCCTGCCATGCTGTCGAGCCACTTGGTGTGATTGCTTGAACTGTCCACTTGGTGCATTCCATAAACTGTCCACTTGGTGTATTCCATAAACTGTCCACTTGGTGTATTCCATAAACTGTCCACTTGGTGTATTCCATTAACTGTCCACTTGAAATGAGTCCAATACTGTCCATAGCCATGAGCTTGGCAGGTGCATATAGACGCCAGGCGTAAGTTGGTGAAGCGCCTCGGGATTATTCAGTTAGCTTCAATGCAAGTCCTGCTTGCAAAGGCCACTAATGTAACGTGACGTATGGATCTATGGCCAGGGTGTACCCCTGGATCATAACCATGCTTTGGCGACGTGCAGTGCGGAAAGTTGCGCGTTAGCACCACGACCGAGGACGAAAGCTCAAAGATTAGAAATGAGCCACAACTGGATTGCACTGATTCGCACTGGGATTCACTGGGATTCACTTGAGGACTGGGTGGTGAGCATTGGGTGCGATGAATGGATGGTGCATAGGCCGCTTTCCTGGGCTGTTCCTGTTCCCTTCTCTCCTCCTCCTCTTCTCTCCTCTCCTCTCTCCTCTCTCCTCTCCACCTCAACTAGCCGTCTTGACCATCACCCCACGAATCCGCCCATGGCGTGGACATCCCGGAAAGGAAATCCGAAGCGCGCGTGCCGACACCTAAAAGACGGGCGCGGCAGCCATGACACGTCGTCCGGCACGTGGGCCAGCACTGACACCAGTCCTGGCCCGGGTGGCCAGTGCTGGCACTAAGCCATGCGTGTCGGCTATTGGCGGTGCCGGGTACTCTCCCCAGCGGGGGCATTTCTGCACAGAAAAGGGCCATGTCACCGCGCACTTTTCCTCGTGAAAGCATAAGCGCTTATGTCTTTAAGCACCCACATGCACACCGCACCGGCAAGATCAAAGTAACAATGGGCACGGTGAGAAACGAAGGGATGGCGTAATGGATGAGCAAGATTGGGTGGATGTGGGGTGAGCGAGTGAGCGTGAGTGAGCGTGAGCTGGAACGAAAACGGCGACACCACATCAACTTTAGACTAGCGAGTGCGCTGAGCATGCGCCGTGCATCGTTCACCCATGCAGCAGTTATGAATAACCAGCTTATGGAGCTTTTGGAGCTTTTGGAGCTTTTGGAGCTTTTGGAGCTTTTGGAGCTTTTGGAGCTTATGGAGCTTTTGGAGCTTTATGGTGTGAACACCCAAAGTGTTTCAGCTCTCAATGGGAGCCACACCTTAGGGTGTTGAAGTCTTCAGGACGAGAATAGAGCGCAGTTATGGTGCTCTGCGTTCGTGCTTGTTGCATTCGTGCTCGTATGATTGTAAAATTGAGCTGCTGATGCTGTGCTATCCACATCTGTCTTGCCGGCTAGATATTTTGGTAGCGTGAAATTATTGAATTGAAGTTGCTTGAAGTTGCTTTGAGGTTGATGTTGATTTGATGTTGATTTGATGTTGATTTGATGTTGATTTGAGGCTGATTTGATGTTGATTTGATGTTGATTTGTGGTTGATTTGTGGTTGATTTGTGGTTGATTTGAGGCTGTTTTAATCTTTGTTGATTGATTGATTTTGGTCTTTGTTGATTGATTTGAGGTTGATTGATGTCATGTTGATGTTGATGCTGCCTGTATGCCTTTTGCTGCCCTTCTGCTGCCCTTCTGCTGCCCTTCTGCTGCCCCCTTTATTCCCCCACTCACACTCCCATTCTGTACCCCTCCATTCCGCTGCCCGTGGCCTCGTCTACCACTCGTAATGCCTCTGCGTCCCCTCCTTCCATTGCATCGATTGTCTCGTCTAGGGCGGCGCCTTTGTTACGTACTCGCTCGCATGACCACCATGGTATTTCCGAGCCGGTCCGTCCAGCACTGTGGTCCAGTCCAGGGCCTAGCCAATGGAATGCAAGGGCCGATGGTGGAAGGGGGAGATTCGCAACCATCGAGTCAACACGTAGACGACATCGCAGTCAGCCCGTGCACATGCCGTCTGCCAGCACCACACAAACCGCCGTAGGGGGGATTTACTAGACATTCCGTGTACTTATATATACAGCCGTCGCAAGTTTCAGGGCTGAAACACCCGGTCGCGCAGCCAGCTCCTTCGACCGCCGTCGTCTGTAGGCCCGATCGGGACAGCAGAAGCGCCAAGCTGAAACACCACCCGCTCACGCAACGTGGCCGAGGCCGGCGCAGCCGGTGGTTTGCGCTTCCCTCCCACCGTCAAGAATTCTGCCACGCATTGTTCAAGCCCTCGGCGCTGACAAATAGAGTTGGCGCATTGTATGGATCTCTGCAAAGCATCGCGAAGGCACAAGTGCGTCCACGGGCGATGTCATGGCCCGTGCATACAGCAGGAGCCTCCAGCCGCATGAGGAGCCAAGCAAACAATAGGCATTGATCCGATCAAGAAAAGACTGTGACACAGCAGTAAGCCGCAGCCCCAGCCCCAATTGTGCTGCGGCGGTGGTGCGCTGCGGGTGTGCCCAGGGCTCCTACACACAGGCAATTCGGGGCGGCATATAGCCCCGTCGGTACCTGTCCGCTGTCCCCTGCGCGCACATGGCCTCCATTTCCGAGGGACCGGCTTTGCAGCACCATTGGCCAACCCTGTGCAGCTGCACCCTAATCTGGATTCAGCCCTACTGTGTGACCTGGTGTTATTGTCTGCGCTAGAACCAGTAATGGTGATTAAGCTTCTCTAAACAAGCTTTAACCCACCACAAAGACAAAGTGCCAAAGTGCTCACACGCGAACCACACACGTCCAACCTACACACATCCAACCTACACACATCCAACCTTCACACGACCCCCACACGAGATGCCCCGCTCTAACAAGCTCCAAACAATCCCCGGCCTCGGGCACGTGTCGGTCCCTGTAGATGTCCACACGCAGCCTGCGCCCATCAAGCCTCACCACGTAGGCCCGCTTTGCAGGGCCGGGACTTGGCACATTCCGCCAAGGAGTCAGGCGATCTATGTCGGCCCGATGTGCACCAGAAAGAGGCGTCGCGAAGAATTTAGCTGGCGCCTGTACACAGGTGCTGCATTACTCGTCTATGTGTTTCGCTTTGCATGGCGCCTAGATGGTGCGCACCAAGGCCCGGTCCTGCACGCACGCATAGCCGCGGGAACCTAAATTCTGCACCGCTGTTCCTGGTTTGGGTGCATGAGCGCCTGCGTGCATAACAGACCCTGCTTATACGTAGGACTATTTTCCCTGCTTTTTCATGCCTAATCTCACTGCTGCCGTCATATATAAGTCCTCCCTCGCCCTAAGGCTGTTTGCCTGACGTCCTGCCCCCTCCCCGCCCGTGTCCTTTTTAGCCGCGGTGTCAAGATCTTTGATTTGCTACTGGAACTGGCCTCGTGTCTTGTCTTTCCCGTCTAGTTTCTGGTCTAGTTTCTCGTCTAGTCCAGCCCAATTCTGCTGTCATTCTCCAGCCCCTGTTTTCAACCCGTCCCCAGCCCCCGTTTTCAACCCTTCCTCCTGCCCATCCCCCAGCCCTTCATCTTGGGATCCTCACACGCCACACTGGCTCCACCCCATTCCAGCCCCATTGTCCTCTGCATAGTCTGTCAAGCGCCGACCCCAACCTGGCTCCAAAATGCATCAAATCCACTGCACGTTCCAAAACGAAAATGTCACCATCCACCAATACAAATACCCCTACGGCATCTACAAGGCCGAGGTGCGCTGCCACGAAACCGCCATCCATGAGTATGCCGACGAAATCGTGCAGGCAATGAAGGCTGCGCTGGATGCAGCCAGGCCCAACGTCAAACTCATTGCCAACCAGCCCTACATCAACTCCGTGGTGCGCTACAAGCTCGTGGACTTCCTCATGAAGATGCTGGTGCGCTTGAAGATCTTGCCGTTCGTGTTCTGCCGTGCCGTGCGCTTCTTCGACCGCTACTGCCTGAAGCGCGTGGTGTTGTTGGACCAGGCGCAGTTGATCATCACCACCTGCCTCTGGATCGCCGCCAAGGTGCAGGGCGGCAACAACCACTTTGCCAACTTCCTGAGCGACCGCCACGACGCGGCCGTGCGCACCATCCTGGACTTGGGCTACGGCGGAGGCGCCCGCTTCCAGGACCCCACCGAGCGCTACCGCTTGCCCAAGCTCAGAGAGATGATCAAGCTCTGCGGCTCGCGCTGCAACTACGACGCCAAGATGTTCAACCAGATGGAGATGCACATCATGAGCGCGTTGGACTGGAAGCTCAACGACCCCTCCATCGACGAGTACATGGTGGTGGCGCAGGAGCTCAAGATCACCGTGGACTCGCCGTTGGAGACCAAGCTCATCGAGTTCTTCCACATCAAGCGCTTCATGGCCTACGCCGCGTGCTACCTGTACGACCTCATCAAGTACGACGTGTTGGAGGTGGCCAAGGTGATCGTGGACATGATCAACAACACGCTCTCGTTGCACGAGCTGGACTCCCGGTTCCAGACCTTGAACCACTCCATCATCCTCGACGAGCAGGTGGTCGACTACTCCAACTACGCAGAGATCAAGAGATGCTTGACCGAGGCCATTGTCAACGCCCCGGTCTACCTCCTCCAATACTTCAACACCAAGGGGCCGCAGCTGATGGTGTCGCTCTTGTCCAGCTCCACATTCAAGGCGCCCACGCCGGAAGCGACGCTCTATGCCAAGACCATGACCGACGCCTACAAATCCATGAATGACGCTTATGGCAAAGATTACAAGCCGGACTACGCCACGCCCGACTCGTATGCCAAGTCCATGGCTGACTCCATGGCCTCCAAGTCCGTCTTTTCCGAATACCCTGCGTCGAGCTACTCCTACGCCACCTTCGAAGGCAATGCCACCCCCAAAAGCACCTCCTCATACACGAGAACTGCGCCCAAGTTCCCGGACCCTCCGCCACTGCATCTCGGGCGCAAGTTTGAGACGGGGAAAGGTCCCCTTGACCCTGCTCACTCTCACAGCCACCACTATCCGCCACTAAGTCATCCGACATGCGTCTTCTACAGCCGATCCAACGGCAGCCACCTGAGCATCAAATCCAGCGCCTCGTCGAAAGAAATGGACATATTCGACCATGACCGGCCCTCCATCGGCCTCCACTCGCCTTCCAGCGAGACTGGGGACATCAAACTCCAAGAGAAATACCGGCGTTTCTAGCCAAGCCCAAAACCGGCGTTCTACTAAGCCACCACCAACGAAACATAATAGTCAGTGATCGATGCCTGCCCTGGGCGGCGCCATGGCATCGAGAGCTCCGCGTCTCGCATCATAAATCATTAGTCATGCAAATTGTAGGCATAATCTGAACATTCAATTCTAGCACTATTCTCGTTAATTCTCAATTTGTTTAATTCTTCTATACTGATTTCTAGTATGATGATTATTACTCTTATTCTGGCCAGTGTTTCCGATTGGTGTGATTAATCAATGAATACTATGAGATTGTATTATTTCTGATTGATTCGATAATTTAGTCAAACATTAGACCTGAACCACCTTTGATCAATCTTCCACTCAATCTTCCACTCAATCTCCACTCAATCTCCACTCAATCTCCACTCAATCTCCACTCAATCTCCACTCAATCTCCACTCAATCTTCCACTCAATCTTCCACTCAACCTTCCAATCACTCAGTCTTCCCAATTCATTTCTCATCCATTTTTCCTCTTGTTCCCCAACTCTGTAGTCTGATCCTCTAAAGGCTCTGTAGTCTTTCCTCTTTCAGACCACATTCCCAGACCACATTCCCTGGCACGCATTCTTGAACTCATGCGGTGGGTGGGAATGTCCTAAGCGCTTGCGTGCTCGAGACGTGCTTTCTGCAGGCTCCAGGTGCAATGGGTTCATGCATAGTGTACGCACCGCGCCATACATCTGGCATGTACTCTGCGCACATTGGCTTGTACACACGACATGAGTTGGAGCGCCGAGGACCTCCCAGTCGTCCACCGTGGTCCCTGTGCAGGAGGCGTGGGAGCTGCTCCCCTTGAGGGCCCTGAGGAGGTACCGCGCGCTGGACACCCCCCAATTGTCTAGACAGCCGCCGAAAGGAGTTCAGCGACCATTATGTGCCCGTGGCTTGACAGTTTGCCCGCGGTGCAGAACTGGCGGTGTCGCCTGAGCATTAACGCTGTAAAAAAAGCGGCAAAATGGCGCCAGGCACGCATCCTCCAAATCTTGGTCTGGCGTTAAGAATGGTGAGAGGGGCGACCAGCAGACCAGGGGCTCGGAATGGCGGCAACCAGACGGGGCAACCAGACGCCCAACATAGACAACCAAACGGGAAAACCAAACGGGAAAACCAAACGGGAAAACCAAACGGGCAAATCCACTTACCGTCCCCCCCCCCCCCCCCCCCCCCCTAACAGCCCATAGTGTGGAGTCAGCAATAGAAGCTCGCATGAATGCCCGAAGCCCGCCCTGACCAGCCAGCTTAGATTGTCCAAGGCCACTCCCAATTAGGAGTGGTCACAGGCGTGGCGGTAAAGTGAACGCATTGGGCGACCTTCACGCTGGAAGCAGACGCAGGTTTGCCAATTGTGGGGGATCTGATGTTTGAACGGCCGTTTCAAGAACCGGTTTGAATACCACCGTGTGTCTCATGCGGAGGCGAGAAGAAAGGCGTCCAGTAGCATGAGGCTGCGAAATGGGCGAGGCTGTGCGAATGATGGCGTGAGGTGGCAGCTTGCGTTGCGTGCAGTCCCGCCAGAGTGACACCTGCATCCGGTATTGCTGGCGACCCTGCGTGCTGACACACTGACTCTTTGCAGCATCAGAGATGTCTGAAGCTGGCCTGGCAATCAGCCGGCCAAAGGCTGGTAGCCCTTCCTGGGCGGTTGACTGGGTGTCGCCGAGCGAGACCTGGCCAGGCCCTTTTGCTGCCCTCACCTTCACATGTGCTACTAACCAATTCCGGGTTGCGGAGACACACAATGGGACGAGCCTGCAGGACTGCCCACGCCGATCGGGGGGAGTCTTCGCCAGATCCAGCTCCCTGTTTGCCTTTTTCTTTTTTGCCAGCTGGGAGCGGTGTACGGGCCTGCACAGCCGGCTCGCAAGGGGCGCGCGGTGTACTGGTTTCGCTGTGTGCAGGAGGGCTGTGCGGCGGTGCCCGGGGCTCCTGAGCGCGGGCCGCGCATGTGGCGCGCGGGGTTCGAGGCCGACCAAGGGCCGCCGGGGCTGCTTGTGCCGGACTGCATACTGTGTGGTGCACGGGTGTGGCTTACGCGGTCCTGCAGAAACCGCACCGCGACTCACAGCCCGTTCTAAAAACACTTTCTGGCGCCCGAGCAACTTCTTCCTCCTAGGCTCTTCTGCGACTCGTGCAACTTCGCTGAGAACATTGTGGATTTGAACCTGGATTTTGCAAGCGCCGATCTGCTTTCCGCTTTGCCCCCCGTCCCCTCCCGCTTCCCTCCCGTCCCCTCCCGCTTCCCTCCCGTCCCCTCCCGCTTCAACGTGGCCCCAACTCCTTCCCCCTCTATACCATGCTTTTCATCCTTTTTGTCCTGCTCCTACTGCTTGCCATTGCAGCCCCTAACATGGACGAGTTAGAGGGCACGTGGGTATCCAAATCCAACGCCGTGGTCACCGGCCCCGGGTTCTATGACCCAGTGGACGAGCTTTTAATCGAGCCTGCGCTCCCGGGCATCTCTTACTCGTTCACGAAAGACGGCTACTTCGAGGAGGCCTTGTACCGTGTGACCTCCAACCCCCAAAATCACTCATGTGCCATCGCCTCCATCACATACCAGCATGGCAAGTATGAGATCTTGGCCAACGGCAGCGTGGTGCTTCATCCGATCGCCGTGGACGGCCGCCAGTTGTTGAGCGACCCCTGTGGACTGGAATCCGACCACGCCAGCTACGTGCGCTATGTGCAGCCCACGTGGTTCGACAAGTACCAGGTGCTGGTTTCGGCATACCACGGGCGCTACCAGCTTCAAATCTACCAGTTTGACGGCACCCCCATGCAGCCTTTGTACTTGGCCTACAGGCCGCCCATGATGTTGCCCACGACTGCCTTGAACCCCACGGACAAGGCGCTGGAAACGTCGTCCTCGTTGCGCAGAAGAGTCAAGCGGTCGTTGGAGAACCAGTACCGGACAAACGCGGTGAGGGACACTTCCAATCCTTTGTTTGACCGTCTCTGGTGGTTTGCCGTGGCATCTCTCGGCGTTGCCTCTGCGGTGTTCGTGATTCGTTGATGATGGATGAGATGAGGTGAGTGGAGAAGGTGAATCCGGATGAATCCAAGAATTGATATCCCGGAACAAAGGATGAAATGGAAAATTTCAAATCAAGTTGAATACTTGGAAACTCAGCCGAAACGGCTCGGGGTTTCCGTCTTGCGTTTCATTGTCATGTCCTTCACCTACACCATCACGTCTACTTTACGCTTACCCCCTCGCCATCTCCCTGTCTTCCACGGCTTTGTTCGTCTAAGGGATCATTTCAGCTGGAAGCGCTGCGAAATTTAACTGACCCAGCAAGAGCACCGCTGCCCATGATGCTCGGCCATTCGTAGCGTGGTCATTCGTTGGTGCCAACCGTGGCGCTACCCAATACACATTCACAGTAGTCAACCACCGGCCGTGGCGGCCCGGGCCGTAGGCCAAGCAACGCAGGCGGCCAGAAAGGGCAGCCCGAGATTCTCGTGTCACGTGTCGCATCACGTGTCGCATCACGTGTTTTATCACGTGACACGCCTGCACCACCTATCTCAATCTCCGCCACCCCCTTTCCTCCACTCACTATGGCGTGGTTTGCAGCAGCGGATGCCAGCGCCGAATTGGACGCTCAGATCGAGGCCGCCACGTCCGAGTCCATCCCCAACGGCGACTTGGACATGGCCGTGGCCTTGGAAATCACCGACGTCATCCGCTCCAAAAAGGTGGCGCCCAAAACCGCCATGAGGTGCTTGAAAAAGCGCCTAGCCAAGGTGTACTCCAACCCCAATCTCTTGCTGCTGGCGCTCAAGCTCTGTGACATGTGTGTCAAGAACGGCGGGGCGGCTTTTATTGAGGAACTCAACTCCAAGGAGTTTGTGGACTATTTGGTGGAGTTCATCTTCAAGGTGCACTACGACACGAAAAAATACCAGGTGTACTCGCTGGAGGCGAAGCACGCGGTGGGCTCGCAGATTCTCAGGATCATCCGCGAGTGGCTGTTGTACTTGGAGCAGCGGTACCAGAACAACTACTTGCAGCGCGTGGTGGCGGGCATGCAGCGGCAGGGCTACGAGTTTCCGGCGGTGGACGTGGGGGTGGCGCAGAACGCCGCCAACTTCGTGGACTCCGTGACGCCTCCGGACTGGGTGGACGGCAAGGACTGCATGATCTGCTACAATCCGTTCTCGGTGATGAACCGGAAGCACCACTGCCGGGCGTGCGGCGGCGTGTTCTGCCAGGACCACTCGTCGCACAGCATTGCGTTGCCGTCGTTGGGCATGGTGCAGGCGGTACGGGTGTGTGACGACTGCTACCAGATCCACGGAGGGGGGCACGCCCTGGGTGAAAACAGCTCCAAGCGAGACAACAATGCGCAGGTGCAGGGAGTTGATGAGGACGAGGAGTTGAAGCGGGCAATCGAGTTGAGTCTCCGGGAGTCAGGCCAGGCGCAAGCCGCGCCGAAGCACGTGGCCGGCGACGGGGACGGCCACTTGGCCGGCGACTTGGCCGGCGACTTGGCCGGCGACTTGGACGGTGATTTGGACGATGACATAAAGGCGGCGATAGCAGCCAGCTTGGCGGATGTACAGGCGAACCCGCCACCCAAGCCCGAGCCCGAGCTGGAGTTCTACCTGACGGCGCTTTCCTTTGATACGAATGCGTATAGTCAAGAGGACGATGGGCACGGTTCTCAGAAGAACGGGATTCAGAACAGCTACCAGGGTGGCGGTGCTCAAGGCGCCTCCTACAATGCTGGTCACTACAATGTTGGCCAGGGCGCTCAAAGCGCCTCCTACAATGCTGGCCAGGGTGCTCAAGGCGCCTCCTACAATGCTGGTCAGGGTGCTCAAGGCGCCTCCTACAATGCTGGTCAGGGTGCTCAAGGCGCCTCCTACAATGCTGGCCAGGGCGCCAATGCCGGCCAGGGCGCTAATGCCAGCCAGGGCACCAATGCTGGCCACGGCCTCGACCTCACGCCCCAGGAGGAAGATGACATCAATCTCTTCGTGCAGCTCATCAACGGCGTCAAGAACGACCGCACCCGCCAGGCCAACATTCTCAACGACCAGAACCTCAGTGATTTGCACAGCCGAGTGGTGCGTTTGAGGCCTCGGTTGAACCGCTCGCTCCGGGACTCCATAGAAAAGTACGACTTTTTCTTGGAGTTGAACAACAAGATCAACACGGTCACCAGGCTCTACGACCAGTTTCTTGAAAGCAAGCTTTCGCAGGCGTACGGCCGCCACTCCGTCCAAGACGTCTCCCGCCAGTACGACAGCTCCTTCGGCCTGGCAAAGTACGGCGCTGGCCAAGTCTCGCGCCAGGCTACCGGCCACTTGGCGCAGCATTCGGCCGTCTTCCCTCCTCCCCCGGAGCTCTCCGTGCAGGCAACGGGTCCTTACAGCTACGGAACACCCCAGCAGTCAGTTTCCACCGGTCAATCGGCCCCGTATCCTGTGGACGCGGAGCTGACCCAGCAGAAGGAGTTCTACGATAGGCTGACTCACAAGCCGGCCAACCAGACTGGATCCTTTAGCTATCCGCAGGGCCAGGAACCGGCCAACCAGACTACGCCGTTTAGCTATCCGCAGGGCCCGGAACCGGCCAACCAGACTGGGCCCTTTAGCTATCCGCAGGGCCAGGAGCCGGCCAACCAGACTACGCCGTTTAGCTATCGGGAAAGCCACGAACCCGCTTTTCCACAGGTGCCCTCGAGTCCTCCTGGAAGTGACGTGAGCGATACAGAAAGCGTTGCCAGCCGTTTTCCCGCTTTGGAGGACCAGTTCGACGATGCGGAGCCGGAGACGCTTCACCACGGCCATGCCTCGCAGAGGTACCCCACCATGACGGAAATCGAGAGGGAGAGTGAGCCAATCAAGATGGGCGAGCCGGCAAAAGAGCCCGCGTTGGAGCCAGTGAAGCCAGTGAAATCAGAGCCCGAGCCGCTCATCGAGCTATAGCCACACCCTCCGGACATAACTGGCAGCCAGAGAGTTAACTCCGCCGCGGCCACGTCATGAGGCGATAATTCCGGGTCAGCCAGGCCCAGCTACTTCAAAGGGCAGGTGCTAAAGTGGTCACTTAGATGACTAATCTCTGTGTGCAGTGCTGAACCCTGCTGGCCTGCACAGTGCGTGAATATTTCTCAGCCCATGGACTCACGCATCTTCCCTACCTTTTCACAAAGACCTACCACGAGAGCTGCCGCTTGAAGTTCATTATTCTGTACTCACCGAACCAGTGAGTATTAGTGAAGAGAAGTGCCAGACGCCGAAACCCAATTCGTCCTACCCTCCACGTGTCGCTTATTGCTGCAGTTGCTGATAAGTATACTGATAAGTATACTGATAAGTATACTGATAAGTATTGTTGCTTTTGCTCGTGCTTTGTGATTTTTACTGCTCAATTGCTTTATCCCAATGGCCTCTGTGGACATTCTTGAGCCAAACGCTTACCGAAACTTGGTGGCCAAAGGCAATCCCAAACCGGACCCCCAGAAATCCGTTCAGGATGCCCTCGTCCAGCGCATCAAGGGCATTGACCCCCAGTCGTGTGCCGCCGGCGACGAGGACTCGTTCTTTGTCGCCGATTTGGGCGAGATCATGCGCTCCTACAGGTTGTGGAAGTCCCGGTTGCCGGGAGTGCAGGCGCACTACGCCGTCAAGTGCAACAACGATGATGCGGTGGTGCGGACGTTGGGCATGATGGGCTGCAACTTCGACTGTGCGCTGAAGAACGAGATCGACTTGGTGTTGAGGCTCGGCTTCGATGCGTCCCGCATCGTCTATGCCAACCCGTGCAAGACCAACTCGTTTATCCGGCACGCCAGGGCAGCCAACGTGAACTTGACCACCGTGGACAACGTGCAGGAGCTCCACAAGGTGCACGCCCACCATCCACATTGCCGGGTGCTCATCCGGATTGCCACCGACGACGAGACCGCACAATGCAGGCTCTCGACCAAGTTCGGGTGCACGTTGGAGCATGGCTTGGAAGCGCTCTTGCCCGAGTGCAAAAGATTGGGGTTGGACGTGGCCGGCGTGGCGTTCCATGTTGGCTCCGGCGCCAAGGACTTCGACTCCATCGCCAAGGCCATTGCTGATTCGCGTGTGTTGTTTGACAGGGCCCGCGAGCTCGGCATGCAGATGAAGATGCTTGACATCGGCGGGGGGTTCGAGCACGACAGCTTTGAGCAGTCGTCCAGCGCCGTGAAAAAGGCGCTCGCCAAGAGCTTCCCCGAGGACTTTTTGGAGAAGAACGGTATCGACGTGATTGCCGAGCCGGGCCGGTTCATGGTGGCACGTGCGTTCACCTTGGCGGCCAATGTGATTGCACGCAGGGACTTGGACCGGGGCAGCGGGCTCGACGGCATGTTGTACTTGAACGACGGGGTCTACGGCAACTTGAACTGCATCTTGTTCGACCACCAGAGTCCGCAGGCCCGCGTGTTGCGCCACGGCACCGACGACTTGCCGAAGAAGGGCACCGACGACTTGCCGAAGAAGGGCACGGACTTGCCGAAGAAGGGCACCGACGACTTGCCGAACAAGGAAGGGGACCACGTGTTTTCGTTGTGGGGGCCCACGTGCGACGGCTTGGACTGCATCAGCGCAGGCATGGCGTTGGAGAGAGACGTGCAGGTGGGCGACTGGTTGTACTTCAGCGATGTGGGGGCGTACACCTCGGTGGCCAGCACTACTTTCAACGGCTTCTGCGGCCCTGCGCACGTGACCTACATTAACAGCGAGGGCTGTTAGAAGGCGGCATGTAGATAGAGTACTGTATGCTGTCTTAGTAATACTGTATGCTGTCTTAGTAATACTGTCTTGCTGTCTTAGTATTGCTCATTAGTATTGCTTATTAGTATTGCTTATTAGTATTGATTGCCGTAGGCTGTGTGTGCTGTGTGCTGTGTGGGTGTGTCCCGGGGGACCCTGAATCACGTGTCCAACGGCACGTGATCCAAATCACGTGAGCGGCGCACCGCCACTTCCCCAACCCAACTCCTACCCCGACCGCTCCACCAGCGCTACAATGTCTTCCAGCGCTCAGGAAAACCGCAAGCATGTCAAGAACGCTTTGGACGCCATCTCCTCCTCCCGCTGCAACGAGCAGCCGCCGCCGCCCGGCCCCACAATCGTCACCACCGACGACGGCGAGCAGGTGTGCACCACAGACCGGGTAGTCAAGTCCGTGCCGCACCCAGCCACGTTTTCGCCGGCCGACTCCGATGTCTTCGGCCCCGGCGGCCTCCCAAACCACCATTTCTTGAAGCTGCACTTCTTCCAGGAAGGCAGGCTCACGGAACCGCAGATCATCCGCATTCTCCAGGCCGCCACCGAGCTCTTGGCCAGCGAGCCCAACCTCTTGACGGTTCCGGCGCCCGTCACGGTGTGTGGCGACGTGCACGGCCAGTACTACGACCTCATGAAGCTCTTTGAGGTGGGCGGAGACCCCGCCAAGACCAACTACTTGTTTTTGGGCGACTACGTGGACCGCGGGTCGTTCTCCATCGAGTGCTTGGTGTACCTCTACTCGTTGAAACTCAATTATCCGCAGACGTTCTGGATGTTGCGCGGGAACCACGAGTGCAAGCACTTGACCGACTACTTCACCTTCAAGGCCGAGTGCTTGCACAAGTACTCCGAGCGCGTGTACGAGGAGTGCTTGGAGTCGTTCAACGCGCTTCCGTTGGCGGCCATCATGAACAAGCAGTTTTTCTGCGTGCACGGAGGCCTTTCGCCGGAGTTGAGGAGCTTGCAGGACCTCCACGACTTGGACCGGTTCCGCGAGCCGCCCACGCGAGGTTTGATGTGTGACCTTCTCTGGGCGGACCCCGTCGAGGACTACGACGACGATAACATCGACCGCGCGTTCCTCAAGAACTCGGTGCGGGGCTGCTCGTATGCCTTCACCTACAAGGCGTCGTGCCAGTTCTTGGAGCGCACGGGGTTGTTGTCGGTGATCCGTGCCCACGAGGCCCAGGACCTGGGCTACCGCATGTACAAGCGGACGAAAACCATGGGCTTCCCGTCGCTCCTCACCATGTTCAGTGCGCCCAACTACTTGGACACCTACAACAACAAGGCGGCGGTGTTGAAGTACGAGGACAACGTCATGAACATTCGGCAGTTCAACTCGTCGCCGCACCCCTACTGGCTCCCGCACTTCATGGATGTGTTCACGTGGTCGTTGCCGTTTGTGGGCGAGAAGGTGACCGATATGTTGGTGTCCATCTTGAACGTGTGCACGGAGGAGGAGCTCGACGAGGAGACGGATTTCGCCACGGCCGACACTCCGCAGCCGTCGCCCATTTCGGCCAAGCCGCTGATCTCCTTCGACGAAGTCATGCCAGGGGCAGTGCCGGGCGCAGCACGCGAAGAGGCAGATGCCACGCTCGAGGAGAAGCGCTTGGCGCTCCGCAAGAAGATCTTGGCTATTGGCCGCGTGTCCAGAATGTACCAGGTGTTGAGAGAGGAGTCGGAGCAGGTGGAGAAGCTCAAGAGCATGAACCAGGGCATCCTACCCAAGGGCTCGTTGTCCAACGGACGCGAGGGGCTCAAGAGCGCAGTCACCACCTTCGAAGAGGCGCGCCGCGCGGACTTGGTGAACGAGGCTCTCCCTCCTTCGGAGGACGAGAGAAAGAGGCACGAGGTGGAGCGCAGGAAGAAGATCAAGAAGGACTTGGAGAGTTCGCCGCAAAGCCCGGTGTTTCTGCGCTTGATCAGGAAGCTCTCTGGGTGAACACTAGACGGACATTACACGACATCGAAAGAAGCGCAGGTGCGGGCTGAGCCTGAGATGGTGCTCCACACGATACCAAGTTGCAGGTTACGAGGCCCGTCTGGTTGTAGACTGTGACTGCTGATGGACAGGTCTTCCCCCCCCCCCGTGCACCCGTACACCACGCACCCGCGAAAAGTGGCTTCCTCACCACCACTACATCGGTCACCTTCCTCACTCCGATGCCACGGACCATTGGCGAGCCTCCCAACGTGGAGAACACGGTGCCGCTCCACCTCTTCCGCGCGCAGTCCCCGGCCCGCTACTCCCACTTGGACGGCGACAAGGCAGTTCTACATGCCGGCGCCTGCAACACCAGAGTGCACGTCAGCGGCCACGGCCAGGGCGGCCTCTTCCAGGCAATCAGTGAGCGGCCGGTGACCGTCTATGTGTTGAACTCCAGCTTGGTGCTCTGGGTGCCGCTGCTACATACGGGCGTGGACATTGCCTACACCCTGGTTGTTCTCCATGCCTTGAAGGAGCAGCACGGCGAGGAGGTGTTGTACTTGCAGGTGATGCCACGTGCACCAGAGCCACAGGCAGATGTTCTGCCGACAACAGAGCTAGTGGTGGGGCTCGGCGACGGCTGCTTGGAAACGGGCGGGCTTCTCTCCAAGTCGGCAAGTGTGCACGAGCTCTACGAGGCGTTGTCCACGTGCCTGGCGTTCCACTACGACTCGGACTCGGACGGGACGGAGCCGTTTGGGCCGGGTGCAGACCTGGGCTGGTTCACGGCGGAGAGTCTTCCATCGGAGCCCGTTTCTGTACCGGCCAGCTGGCTCAACCTGGGGGATGCAGACGACCTCGGCATGGACATAGAGGACGCGGATCTGCAGGAGGAGGCGGGGATGAACGTTGCGTTGAACCACCAGCCTGTGGCGGGGGTCAGCCGAAAAAGCGATACGAATGAAGATGCGGATAAGAAGCGGAGAATTGAGTAGGATCATCCGAGATCCATCTGAGATCCTTTGAGATCCATCCGAGATCCACCCGAGAAGCGAGGCGGTGATGGAAGTGCAGCAACACCAGAGATAAGTCGCACATCTGGCTGAGATAAGCCGCACTGCTATCTGAGATAAGCCGCACGGCTATCTGAGAGATAAGCCCGGTAGCTACTAATACACCACGAGTAATGCGCTACGTAGAGCCTGCCAGCAGAGCCCGCCAGCAGAGCCCGCCAGCCACGCAAAGCCTGCATGTGGGGTCGTGCGCCGCCCAATTTTATTCTACCATGCCGCTGGATCTGGTGGCCCGCTGGCTTCTTTTCTGTGGCCTGGCGAAGGTCTAGCGGGAAAATCCTGATTTTTGGTGGCCACTTGTGTATCGCACTAGTGGCTTCTCACGGCGCTGTTCTCAGAAAATGTGAATCGCGTGAATCCTGACCGACTTCTCAAGTATAAACTGGAATTCCATTGACTACATTATAAACTTCCAACCTAAGAACCTGAACCACCAGTCCTCCCACGTAGAGAAAGCTAAGGCTGCCACAGAACAAAATACTGTAAAATGGACGATTTGAACTCTGTCGAGCTTTGTCAGTGCATAGATCAATTGAGTAGTCTGTTGCCGCAAGTAGCACTCCTTCAGTAGCTTCAGCAGAGCGTGTCTGGTCTGGCCAGCTGCACGTGGAGCGCTTCTTGTGGTCGACAGAGCCATTGTAGTTATGGAACTGGTCACTTGAAACAGAAGAGCTGTATTGTGGACCAACACCAATCACAATGGGACAGCCTGGAGCAGCATTCCCGACCAAATTAGTTGATACAGTTTGGCATTTTGAATATGCCTCTCTAACAAGGAACACGCCGAACAGCCAGGATGAACAATCCAAGAATCTGGGCGTAGTAAGTAAGCACTAGTATCAAGCAGGCTGCGCTATAAAGGGCATCTGGCTGGAGAGTCAGTAAATAGTAGTAAATAGTAATAGTAATGGTAGTAAGTAGTAATAGTAGTAAATAGTAGTAGTAGTAAGTAGTAAATAGTAGTAGTAGTAAGTAGTAAATAGTAGTAGTAGTAAGTAGTAAATAGTAGTAGTAGTAAGTAGTAAATAGTAGTAGTAGTAAGTAGTAAATAGTAGTAGTAGTAAGTAGTAAATAGTAGTAGTAGTAAGTAGTAAATAGTAGTAGTAGTAAGTAGTAAATAGTAGTAGTAGTAAGTAGTAAATAGTAGTAGTAGTAAGTAGTAAATAGTAGTAGTAGTAAGTAGTAAATAGTAGTAGTAGTAAGTAGTAAATAGTAGTAGTAGTAAGTAGTAAATAGTAGTAGTAGTAAGTAGTAAATAGTAGTAGTAGTAAGTAGTAAATAGTAGTAGTAGTAAGTAGTAAATAGTAGTAGTAGTAAGTAGTAAATAGTAGTAGTAGTAAGTAGTAAATAGTAGTAGTAGTAAGTAGTAAATAGTAGTAGTAGTAAGTAGTAAATAGTAGTAGTAGTAAGTAGTAAATAGTAGTAGTAGTAAGTAGTAAATAGTAGTAGTAGTAAGTAGTAAATAGTAGTAGTAGTAAGTAGTAAATAGTAGTAGTAGTAAGTAGTAAATAGTAGTAGTAGTAAGTAGTAAATAGTAGTAGTAGTAAGTAGTAAATAGTAGTAGTAGTAAGTAGTAAATAGTAGTAGTAGTAAGTAGTAAATAGTAATAGTAGTAAATAGTAGTAGTAGTAAGTAGTAAATAGTAATAGTAGTAAATAGTAATAGTAGTAAATAGTAGTAGTAGTAAGTAGTAAATAGTAGTAGTAGTAAGTAGTAAATAGTAATAGTAGTAAATAGTAATAGTAGTAAATAGTAATAGTAGTAGTAATAGTAGTAAATAGGAATAGTAGTAGTTAGTAATAGTAGTAGTAATAGTAGTAAATAGTAATAGTAGTAAATAGTAATAGTAGTAGTAATAGTAGTAAATAGTAATAGTAGTAAATAAAGGGACCTACTACCACTTCGTTGCAAGTCAAGAGGCACAAGACTTGCAGGCCACACCCATCAGCGATTCAGCACCTGCAGAGGTTACTTCGTGGATGTATGGAGTGCAGATGTGTGAGACAGAACGTACGAGCGGAATGTGTACGAGGAAGCGATGCGGTGCAAGATCGGAATGCGTACCATCGGAATGTGCATGAGCACGAGGCAGACCGAAGGTGGAGGAGAAGGGAAAGAATAAAAGAGACGGCGAGCTACCATGGCTCACCGGTCTGTTACGAATATCTCATATCCCTGTAAAGTATACTAAAACGCAAGTTGAACCATGGAGGTATTTTCACTTGGTAGGCCTGGCAGTGACATCAGTGCTGGACCGCTGACATGCAGCGTCTGTAGGCTGGTATTGACTCTGCTAGGCCTGGTGGGGACTGAACTACTTGGTGGCACAATTGCTCGGTCATGCTGTGCTGATGTAGTTTGTTGTACTACCCAAACTGGATAGTATGTTGATTGCATTGAACCAAAAGGGATTGAGAGATATCAGCAGAAGCACAGCGATCTGTTTGAGAGATACACGAGAACTATGTAGGTAGTTCTGCTGTAGGTGCCTTGCAAAATAAGCTTTTTCACGAAGAGGTTAGTGTCTGAGGTGGGTACAACAAATAATCAATACACATCCCTGCTGTTTGCTTCTATTTGAGCTACTCAGATGGCTCTGTTTTATATGCTTGATATTTACTGTTTGCTACCATTAACTCGCCCAGAGATGCAAGAACTCTATTGCTTATTTAAATACATGGACTGGCCCTGTCTATGGTCTCATGCTGAGGGGCACTGATCTAGGCCAACTAGCTCATGTTGACTGTCGTGTTTACACTGCTTATTGTCTGCGTAGCTGCAAAGTGAGGGATAGGGCAGCAAAGTGAGGGATGCCCTTCAGTCAGGGTATGTAGTATAAGTGATGTAAAGTATAGTAAGTCAGTAAAGTATGGAAAGTATAGTAAGTCAGTAAAGTATGGAAAGTATAGTAAGTCAGTAAAGTATGGAAAGTATAGTAAGTCAGTAAAGTATGGAAAGTATAGTAAGTCAGTAAAGTATGGAAAGTATAGTAAGTCAGTAAAGTATGGAAAGTATAGTAAGTCAGTAAAGTATGGAAAGTATAGTAAGTCAGTAAAGTATGGAAAGTATAGTAAGTCAGTAAAGTATGGAAAGTATAGTAAGTCAGTAAAGTATGGAAAGTATAGTAAGTCAGTAAAGTATGGAAAGTATAGTAAGTCAGTAAAGTATGGAAAGTATAGTAAGTCAGTAAAGTATGGAAAGTATAGTAAGTCAGTAAAGTATGGAAAGTATAGTAAGTCAGTAAAGTATGGAAAGTATAGTAAGTCAGTAAAGTATGGAAAGTATAGTAAGTCAGTAAAGTATGGAAAGTATAGTAAGTCAGTAAAGTATGGAAAGTATAGTAAGTCAGTAAAGTATGGAAAGTATAGTAAGTCAGTAAAGTATGGAAAGTATAGTAAGTCAGTAAAGTATGGAAAGTATAGTAAGTCAGTAAAGTATGGAAAGTATAGTAAGTCAGTAAAGTATGGAAAGTATAGTAAGTCAGTAAAGTATGGAAAGTATAGTAAGTCAGTAAAGTATGGAAAGTATAGTAAAGTGATAGTAAATGTTAGATTCTTGAATACGTCCGATACCTTAAATAGTGTTCTTTCGTTGATGGTCCCAGTGAAAATCCGGCTTAAAATATAGCAAACCGTTGAGCACCGGCAAAGTGAAGCAAGACGGTTAAATGCCAGTTCACGAATTAAGGTAATGAATAAGTCCAGCTTCGGGTTATGATGACTGGACGATGTCATTGGCATTCTTGGGCTCGCAGATACCACCAGCGTAGTGTGTCTACGTAGGTCCAACAATAAAGTAAGAGTGAATAGTAGTAGATAGTAAAAGTGAATAGTAGTAGATAGTAAAAGTGAATAGTAGTAGATAGTAAAAGTGAATAGTAGTAGATAGTAAAGGGTAGTAGTGGTAGACCCACCATGGGTAACACCTTACCCATCACATCCTTTCACCTTAGCTCGTGACATGGCACCTAACCTCAGTGGTTGACTATATAATTACCTAGATTCCCACGTACTGGGAATGCATCAGCGAATAAACACCTGATAGGTACCAGACGTGCCTAAGAATCTAACAAGTAGATATTAAATAGTAGTGAATAGTAAATAGTAAATAGTTAATAGTAAATAGTAATAGTAGTAAATAGTTAATAGTAAATAGTAAATAGTAAATAGTAAATAGTAATAGTAGTAAATAGTAAATAGTTAATAGTAAATAGTAAATAGTAAATAGTTAATAGTAAATAGTAAATAGTTAATAGTAAATAGTTAATAGTAAATAGTTAATAGTAAATAGTAAATAGTAAATAGTAAATAGTTAATAGTAAATAGTAAATAGTTAATAGTAAATAGTAAATAGTTAATAGTAAATAGTTAATAGTAAATAGTAAATAGTTAATAGTAAATAGTAAATAGTTAATAGTAAATAGTAAATAGTAATAGTAGTAAATAGTAATAGTAGTAAATAGTAAATAGTAAATAGTAGTACATAGTCAAGTATACAAGATTGCAGTAGATAATGCCAGTGGAATATAAGTAGCACACTAGTGAGACAAAACAAGTACAACAGGATCATTAGTAAATTTAGCAGTGTTTTGGTGGAAGCGTGCACGAGACCAACACCACATAAACCTTTTAGAAATCCACGTCCACGCCCTTAGTACAAAAGAAAAACAAATGATCGAATCACGGTTCAAGGCAGATTTGCAGTAGTTTCAGCGTGCTCTAGATCTATGGAAACATAAGTATGGACAGTTACTACTGTATATCACTAGTCATGACAGCGGCCATAAATACACAATACAGTATAGTACAGTAAAGTACAGTAGTGATACAGTAATACAGTAATACAGTACAGTAAAGTACAGTAGTAATACAGTAATACAGTAATACAGTAATACAGTAATACAGTAATACAGTAATACAGTAATACAGTAATACAGTAATACAGTAATACAGTAATTCAGTAATACAGTAATACAGTAATACAGTAATACAGTAATACAGTAATACAGTAATACAGTAATACAGTAATACAGTAATACAGTAACACAGTAACACAGTACCCTAGTACTACAGATACACTAATACACTAATACAGTAACACAGTAACACAGTACCCTAGTACTACAGATACACTCAGTCTTTGCACTAGTATACAGTCGCTAGTACTCTCTACACTCACCTCACATGTACATTAAACTCGTCTCTGACACCCAGCTTCTTAATAGTACTGTTTCATCACACCTAGCATTCACTGCTCACAGTACTCTCTGATCCAGTACCCGTAGAGCCCCAGCCTCCAAGTATCCCGGCACAAGGGCTTGGAAAAGCCTATCGATGCCGCAAGCGAAGGTGCAGGTCACGTGCGGCGCTATCGCATCCGCTTCTCGCACACCTTGTCCTGGCCCTGCTGACACCCCCAAGTCCCGAACACGACGTAGTCCCGTTCTCTCGTGCCCCCAGCAAGCCCTGCGCGGCACCCACTCCTGCACTGTCCATTCGCTCAAACACCCGCATGGCACCATGAAGACGGCCGACGAAAAGATCCACTTCAAAAACCACTTTTTCAAGCTCGGCCAGGGCAGATTGATCCTCAAGGACGACGTCGAATACTGGCTGGTGTTCTGGCTGTGGCCCGACACCGCGCTGAATGTTTTCGACCTCCTCACCGCCTACGACATCCAGACCATCCGAGACCACAACCTCCCCAACTTCCTAACCATGGTGCACGTGCTCTGCAGTGCGCTAGTGGGCGGCCAGCGCCGCCAGCACTTCGTGAACTCCGCCCGCATGCTCTCCAAGATCTTGCCGTTCTTGTTCGAGATGCCGGACTACGAGCACATCGAGCGCCGCGTCTTCTTGGCCGACGCCTTCGACCCCATGCTGTTTGCCAACAAACACCCGTGCACCAGAAAAACACACCCGTGCACCACGCCTCGCGGGCCGTGCCGCTCGTCTGCTGCTGCGCTTGCGCCGGCGCTCGTGCGGGCCTTGGTGGACGCGTTGCTCGGCTCCGACGGCGGTGTGTGGGAGGCGGGCCTCGGGCGGGCCGGGCTGTATGCAGTCCCCGACCCGGCGGCCGACGGTCTCCGCGCCGACGCGCTCCGGCTTCTCGTTGTGCTCGCGCTGCGGCTGTTCTACGAGCCCGCGCGCCGCGTGCGGCGCACCGGAAACGTTTTCTTGACGCTCTTGGTCACCGGCGTGGCTCCGGACCCGTTGGGGCGGCTTGTGTGCAGTCTCGTCAACACCGTGTGCCGCACGGGCCGGGTGTCGCGGGGCGACTCCGGGCTCGAGGGCTTGGCGGGCCCGGCGCTCGTGCTGCGCTACTCGGCCGCGTTGATGTGCGGGCAGCTCTTGGCCAGCAGCGTGCTCTATGCAGTACCTCCCCATCACCGGCTGCTTCTCCCCACGCAGCGGCCCGGCAACATGGTGTGCGAGTACTTGGGCCGGCTCGGCTCGGCACGCGACCTCTCGTTCGTGGCCAGCCATCTTTTGGCCATTTTGCGCAGCCCGTCGGCGGCCGAAAGCGCCGACAGCCCCGCCGCCGCTCCAGAGCTGCCCCACAGCCCGGCGCCGCTCTCGCTCTCGGCCATGCTCGTCCTCCGCGAGCTCTACGAGAACAACACAGCCTTCCAGGAGCTGGTGGCTGCACGACTAGCGGTCAAGTTGGTGCCGTGGGTGTTGTACCACGTCTATGCCTTCTACGACCGGCCTGAGCACGAGCACTCGGTGAAGCTCGCGTGCTGTTTCTTGGTGGATCTTTCGGGCAAAGACTACCTCAACAGGCACTTCGTCCTCACCATGCACGAGCCATTCATGGAGCAGTTTCCGCCGGAGTTCCGCGTCGCCGGCCCTATATCCACGCGTGACTTCGCCATCGTCCACGTGTGCCAGATTCTCTCGACGCTTGTGCCGCCGCCGCACACCGTGTCCAAGTACACGGCGCTTCCCATGCGGCCGTTCCTCCTCGCGAGGCTCACCGAGTTCCTATACAACGTCATTCCGTGCACGTCGCCACAAATATCCGGCACAGACTACGCAGCACAGCAGCTTGCCAACATCAACCCCGGAGCTGGAATATCCTACCGGGCCTGCACGTGCGTGAGCTCAGTGGTGTCGGCATATTCCACGCGGGCCTTTCTCGTGGCCAGCCCCAAACACCCGCAGCTTTTGGCCCTTCTCCTCCGGGCCCTATGCAGTGCCGTGACGAAGAACCCGCCGCTGGCCCGCATGCTACTCGTGACGTTCTTGGAGAACGAGCTCATGTACGATAGGATCTGGACCACTGTGCAGGACCTCTCGCAGTGCTACTTTTCGCAGTCCAGTCTCTGTGAGGTGGAGACTGAGGAGGAGGCGGAGGCCGGCGAGGCGGGTGAAGAGCCGGAGGAAAGTCCGTTTCGGGACACTTTTGAGAACTTCCTGGAAAAGTTTGAAAAGTTGGAACAGTTTGAAAAGTTGGAAAAGTTGGAAAAGTTGGAAAAGTTGGAAAAGTTGGAAAACTTGGAAAACTTTGAAAACTTGGAAGACTTGGAAGACTTGGAAGACTTGGAAGACTTGGAAGACTTGGAAAACTTGGAACACCTGCAAAACCTGCAAAACCTGCAAAACCTTCTGCAACACCTGGCGGAAAGCGAAGAGCTGCCCCGTGACGCCTTGACACCAGTGCCTCCCGCAGGCATGTCTGAGCAGAGGAAGCAGAAGTGGCCCCGCGAGACGCCCATCAGCAAGACCTGGGGCGGCTCAGACCTGCTCCACACCATCGTCGTGATCTTGATTCCCCTATTGAAGCATCTGCTCGGCGACCTCTGGTGCAAACGTGGCGAGAAGACGCCGCTGGAGTTGTATGCAGTCGCCAAAGCAGTCGGGCGGTGTGCCATTGGGGACAAGCTTGCCGAGAACAGGCGGCTCCTCCACTACGACACGTGGCCCGAGACGCCCTTGCACACGCTAGCTCTCTCGTGGAACAGCGAGTCGTTGGGCTGGCTAGCGGCGGTGGTGGGCTGGGACGTGTATGCAGGACCAGACATTATCCGGAGCTACATCGCCGGGGACAAGACCATCATAGGCAACATCTCGTCGTCGTTGGCAATGTTCACCAGGTTTGCATCGGGATGGTCGAGTTTCGGGGCCAGCGCCGGCCACGAGCCTGTGCAGGAAGACACTATGACCTTCTCCACCAACATATGGGCCGCCACCGACATCCGCCTCTTCTCAACGAAGCTGCAGGACAAGCGGCTCTTCGGGCTTCGGATCGGAAGCGTCGGGTCGGCAACCTCGGTCAATGACCTCACGTCGTCGCTTGCACGGAAGTTCCGCTTGGGCAGCCGGTCCAGCGGCTCTAGCGTTGTGTCCACGCCCACGGGAATAGAGGAGATGCCGGAGTTTCCGAGATTGGCCAAGCGAGATTCGGTGAGTTCTCTTCACTCGCTAAACACGCTCAACAGGGCGAGGTCATACACACCACGGAGCTCCCTAAGCAACTCCTGATAACTGATACTCCTGAAAACTCCTGATAACTGATACTCCTGAAAACTCCTGATAACTGATACTCCTGAAAACTCCTGATAACTGATACTCCTGAAAACTCCTGATACTCCTGATAACTCCTGAACTCCTGAACTCCTGATAACTCCTGATAGACCAACTGTCATCGGATTGCTTGTTGCAATACAGTCGTTACGGAGGTCAGAGCAGTGCGTCACGTGACAGATTATCAGTAGTGTAGGAAGGCGTGTGGTTCTCCACTAGTGTTACAGGTACAGGGCAGTCACTGTCTAACAATTCATGCTACATAGAGTGCTACCACCCCACCCTAATCCTTGATTACCTTAGGGCTATCTGGTTTTAGTTAGTAGTCACTTGTGTCTAAGTCACTTGTGTCTAAGTCACTTATGTCTAAGTCACTTGTGTCTAAGTCACTTGTGTCTAAGTCACTTATGTCTAAATCACTTGTGTCTAAGTCACTTATGTCTAAGTCACTTATGTCTAAGTCACTTATGTCTAAGTCACTTATGTCTAAGTCACTTATGTCTAAGTCACTTATGTCTAATACTCACTTATGACTTTAGTATCTCATCTTCTTCTTCTCCCCTTCGTCACCATCTCAAAGCCATCCTCATCAATAACTGGCTGTCTAGTGTCAACGTCCATTTCATCGGTTTGCAAGAGCACTGGCTCAGGGTCTGATTCGTCTTCGTCAGACTCCGGATTGTTTGGGTCCTCCTCAACAACCACGCTTCTGGCGGCCTCACCCGAAGACTGCTTCTGCTGGAACCGGCTGTACATCTCGTCCACCCGAGCGTAGTTTTGTGCCGCACACTCGCGGTAGATCTTAATGACGAGATCGCCAATCACGAGCGCCGAGTCGTTGTCGATTTCCGTGTCAAACTCGTCCACCATAGCATACAACAACGTCTCCTCAATCAACACAATATCCACTGCGTTCTCCTGGAAAAGATCAATGACAATGCCGGAAATCCAGTCCCTCTTGTCGCCGGAATTGGGGCCTCCCCACGAGTTTTCAACGGCGGTGGTTAGCTCCTCCCATTTGTAGACGGCCATGCACACACCGAGCTCGAACTTTGCCTGCTGCTTGGGGTCTTTGAACTGGAGGCTCTGGCCTTCCTCGGCCTGCACGTAGTCCGTGGGGTCGATGGACGTCATGGTGCTGGCGATGCGATGAGCTGCGCCGCCCCATTAGCGCACCAGCGAAGCCGCACCACACCCGTGCACCCCACAGAAGCACCCGTGCACCCCACACATTAGATCATGTGCCCCACCTCCTTGTCTTTTCTCAACACAGCGCTGATCTCGTCCTCCGAGATGTTCAATGAAATGTGCCGGTGCCGCTCGCTCCGCACGTTCTGCTGCGCTAGAATGCCTTGGTCCACCAACTCGTTGACAATGTAATTGAGGTGGTGCATGCGCACGTCTCCGCCGTAGAGCAAAGACTCCACCGTAGTGTCGCCAGGTAGGTCCTCCACGAGCGGCAGTGTTGTTTCAAGCATGAGCGTGTTTCTCATCTCGTCCATTATGTCGCCCAATGGATTCTCGCCGCACCCAGACCTCCGCATTCTCAATAGCACACCCACCAAAAATAGCTTGGACGCAAACGGCAAGGTCTGGAGAAACCGCACCGTGGGGGTGTTCACCGTTTCAGAAATTGCCAAGCCAATATGCCCGATTCTCACACTGTAGCTCTGCTTGTCCTCGGGAATTTCCGCCGTATTCTCCGTCTCCAAGTATTCTCTTTCGGCTATTTCCACGGCCCGCCTGCAAATGGTCAATGCTCTGCGGGCATCTCCGCTGACAATCGCCACCTTTTTCGAGGCGAAGCGCATGGCGTCAGGCGTGATTTCAACAATCCGCTTGTTCGTTTCACTGAGCATCTTCAAGCGATTCTCGATAATCGTGCCCAATTCCTCCTCGGTGTAGCCACGGAACGCTATTCTTCGGAGTCCCAACCGGGACGCGATTTTATTGGAAAATACCCTCTCCGGCAAATCCATGGTATTGGCCACAGCCAACACAATCAACTTGGAGTGCTGATATGTGGGCCAGTTGAAAAAGTTGTATATCACCTTCTGATTTTTGGTCACCAACTGGTCCAACTCATCCATCAAGATGATAAGTGGCTTCTTGATATCTTTGCCTCGAGAGAAGTACTCCTCCAAAAGAAGAGCCGCATTGGATGGGGTGACTTTTATGCCGGTCAAGTGGTCCCATAGCTTCTCATATGCCGAATTGGGCGTCAAGAGCTTTAGCGAGTTGATTTCCAAGAAGTCAAAGTCGTCCACGTACCCACTCTGCACGTTGTCTCGAAGTGCGGCGACAACTTCTCGAATGGTAGCGGTTTTCCCCACGCCTGGCGTGCCACTGATGTAGAAGCACGTGCCCATCTTTTCCATAATGGCGCTTTCCAAATTCATGTAGAGCTCGTCAAACTGCTCTTCTCGACACGGCAAGTGGCTCACACGCGTGGATGTATGGAGCTTGTCCTTCAACTCGCGGAAAGCATCCGAAGCCGGGCTTTCGGCCAGCTCCGGAAGATCAGAGTTGTCACGTGAGAGACTGGGCAAGCTGGAAAGCGTGCTTCCGCTCTTGACCTTGAACCACTTGTTGACCGGGGACAACACGTTCACCACCTGCTGGAACATATCCGTGCCCCTTGCCGAGTCCCGGTTTCTTCTGCGAGGAGACTCATGCTTGCCTTTTGGGTCTGAGTCGCGAGTGTTTCTTTTTTTTCGGGGTGTCGATATCAACTCGGACTCGGACTCCGATTCGACCTCCGACACCGACTCGGACTCCGATTCAGATTCCGAGCTCTCGACATACGACACAGTCTTTCTCGGCGAACTTCTCTTCCTTGGGCTATCCAGAACAGCACGTTTCCGCGGAGAAACAATGACCAGCGTCTTCTCTGCGATGCTCAACACAGCCAGAGCACTGTCCTTTTTTAGCGAGCCAACCCACTCTGAATAGTCAAATGGCAGAGACACGTGGTCCAAATTCACGTCTGCAGCACGACAGCAAAACAACTCGGACGAATTGAGGTGCAGACTTTGCGCCCTCACGTCAATCTTCCTGCTGATCTTGCTGACATCCACACGGATGTTCTTGGAAATCAAAAGCATTTCAGAGTCAGAGCTAACACCGTTGCCCTCCGGATCCTGCACGCCCTCTCTGATATGATCTTCGCCGTTCTCTTCTGAGTCACGATTCTCTGTGTGTTCCCGAGATTCCGAGTTTGCCAAGACTTTGGCGTGGACCATGGGGAGAACCCACATTTCAGCTCTGCACAGAAGGCCCATGGTCAAGTCTGTAATGACCGCAGTGAATCCGGATCCCGTGGTGGAACCGCTTCCAGACTTGCGGAAGATGTCAAGCTCGCCGGAGATATCCGAGTCGACAAAAATGGCATCTCCCACAGATATCGTGGTTTTGTCACTTTCTCTGAGGAGGGAGGGGTGAGTATTGCCGGACAGGACTCCTCTTCGTGTTCTACGAGTCGGAGGCGCTGTGTCATCGACTTCCTGCACGAGGCGCCATTCGCCCATATCCTTATAGGGAGCCATGGTGTCCTTGGGGTGGCGGATCAATGGCGGGTTTCTAGATCCAGGGGATAGTTCGGAGTTGGCGTAGAATTGTATGATGTTGGCTGAGATGAGTCGTTCAATGCATGAGTCGCGCGACGGTTCCTGCACAGAGCACCGGTCTCGGGCGGGTCGTCAAGAAGTCCAGTTCGTAGTGGGAGGCTCCACTAAAAGTCTAATGTTGTCGTAGTGAGGCTGTCACGACAAAGAGCTCGGAGAGTCAGAACCGAGGGTGCCGAGGGTGCCGAGGGTGTCAAGGAGGCACAATCCTATGATGCACCATCGATGTAGACGTGCCGAAGCCAACTGTCCATGCAGACTCCAGCACCGAAAGAAGCCAGGGCCACTCAGCCCAACACCAAGCGAGTAAACGGCCGAGAAGCACGTACGTTTGAAATCGCCAGACTCTGAAAGTAAGCCTTGCAACACTAGTTTCTGCTTGGGAGTGTGTGGCCCTGGTAGTAAATGTCAGTTTGTTGTGGATGTGATCTGATCAAGATCATTGTGTCCTAGTTCTCCTAGTTCTCCTAGTCTCCTAGTTCTCTAGTCTCCTAGTCTTGTCTGTCCATTCTAAACATCCTCACTTGTACACCAAAATAGGCTCCCCCACATTGACAATCTCCTCTATATTCAACTTCAAGTCGAACGCCTTGGACAAGATGATCTTAAATATCTTCTGCACATTGATGGAATGGCTCGTGGAGCAGAATATCACCGGCAGCCGCATGGCCTTGCCGAACTTCTTGGCCTGCACCGTGATTTCGTGCTGATCTTGGGGCAGCAAGTCAATGAACTCGTCGTACTTGGTGCCCACGAGAAACGGGATAGCCGTTTTGTTGAAGCCACGCACCTGGCGGTACCACTCCTTGATGGAGTTGAGCGTGGACTTACGCGTGAGGTCAAACATAAATAGAATGGCCACGGCGTCGTTGGACACAAGCGGCAACATGTTGATGAACTCCTTCTGGCCGCCTAGATCCCAGATCAGAAATGTGATGTTGGTACTGCGGATCTGGATTTTCTTGTCCATGAAATTGACTCCGAGCGTCTGGATGTAGTCCTCGTCAAACGAGCCTTCGACGTACTTGACCATGAGGGAGGTTTTGCCGATTTGGGAGTCTCCTATGAGGCCCACCTTGAGGGCGACTCTGCGGTTAGTATGGAGGAAGAGGGGAGAGAGAGAAGACGGGCAATATACACACTGGTTGCTTTGTTCCTGCTCCATGGCGGTGTTATTGTTGATCTGTGGCCTGTAAGCCAAGCGCGGTACACCCGTACACCAACCCCAGACAAACAAAAAAAAGGGGAGCGCGCGGCCGTGGTTCTGGGGCCATGCGGTGGACCCGTACACCAAGGAACACCAGCTCTGGGGCGGACCCAGACTCGGGCCGGGATTGCAGAAACAGGCAGAGGGCGGGGGGGTGAGGGAGGTCCCGGGCGCAACAGCGTCACACGCAGAGTGTAACCAGACCTTGTCGCACTGCATATAGCGAGGGGAACGGCTGAGGTCAGTCAGACAAGGCAGATAAGCTAGTACAGTGATAGAGAGTAGGTAAGTAGGTAAGTAGGTAAGCAGGTAAGCAGGTAAGTAGGTAAGTAGAGTAGTAGAGAGTAGAGTAGTAGAGAGTAGAGTAGTAGAGAGTAGAGAGTAGAGAGTAGAGAGTAGAGAGTAGAGAGTAGAGAGTAGAGAGTAGAGTACTACAGTACTACAGTAGTGAACTGATATGTATCTCCATAATGTACTCTTCCAATCAGTATGCTCATAGCCGGAAGTTTAGATGGAGGTCACTGAAAAGTAAGGTAGTACTACCGCAATGTGATAGACCACTGAAGAAACCAGTGGCTTTTAAGTAGCGTTGAGCAAAGACTAGGTGTTTATGTAGAGGGGTGGTGCAGCAGTAGTGTATGGACTTATCAACTAGCTACAAGAGACATACAGCTTTCTACGTCATACTTGAGCTACTGCAGTTAACCAGTCCAATACTACGGTCAATGGCGATGGTGGTACAACAGGGATCCATGACATTCAATATTAATGATATGCAGAGAGCGGGCACCCGCAAGACATCTACATTTCTAGTCGAAGCGTCACACCACTTCCATAGATATGCAAGTGTCTGCACGCGAGCGTATCTGGCCGCGCAGGCAAAGTGGATTGCGAATTCACTGTCAGTTCATGGGCCTTGACTTAAGCCTACCTCTATTTCTCCTCGTCTCACTTTATCCCTGCCTCTTCTCACTTCATCCCTGCCTCTTCTCACTTCATCCCTGCCTCTTCTCACCTAGTATGTGTCCACCTTTGCTTACTTGAGTGCTAGTACTGTCGATCCATGATTTCCCAGTCCGCCAATCGTCAGGCTTGGGTACCAGTGGAGAATATTAATGCCCAATGATGAACTGCCGCAGCGTGCGGACCGGGCGATGCTCAGAATATCACCAAGTTGATATTGTCAGTTGATACAAGTTGATATTGTCAGTTGATACAAGTGATATCGCCAGTAGATACAAGTTGATATTGTCAGTTGATACAAGTGATATCGCCAGTAGATACAAGTTGATATCGTCAATAATTGATATCGTCATTTCACTGTTAGTATCAACAAGTCTCTCACCCACTGCCACGCTATACCAGCCCTTGGACATACTACTGCAGACATCCCTAAGAGAAGCCCTAAGATAAGGCTCTTCCCCAGTGTACGAGTTCTTGCTTCGCCCTCCCGACGGCTTCTTCTTGCTGGACATCACCACCACCGCGGACCACGGCTTAGTCAAACCTGGGCATTGATATCAACGGCTGCTTTCGCGTCACGGGAGAGCCGCCTTTAGGTCTTGGTCAGTCAGCTCCAGGAACTCCCTTGCACGCCAAAGCTTGATTGAGAAGACTCTCCTCCAGCGGGCAGGACCGGAGAAACCCGCCAAGATATGGACGCTGGGCTCCAAACCACAGGCACGAGAAGTGGAAGTATTTTTCTTCAGGAGGTGTATGTGTATTGCGGGGCTTCTGAAGGCTGACTTAGTGGTGACCAGCTTGGCAGGGTCGGCTGGTTTGAGCCTACTGTAGTGCGTTGCGTACTGCAGAGTTGGTATGGTCCTGCGAGCTGCTAGAGGGCAGGGCAGGATAGGGCTGGACAGGACAGGCATTACAGCAATACAGGAGCCGGTCTTGGCCAAGTCACATTCCAGCATAGCTCTTCCAGGCCATGTATTAGACAGTGAGTCCACGTTGTATGCCGGACCTGCATCAGTAGCTGCTGAGGACATGTTATGTCACGAAACGGCTGGCGAATCTAGAAGTAGCTGCATGGTATCTGGATAGACACAGAATAGATAAATATTAAGAGGTAGGTATTAGGTAGGTATTAAGAGGTAGCATGTAGAATAGGTGGGATCATGGTGGTTGGATCTGGTTTTCTACGATTACGTCCGTTGGGTGCGAAACGCAACCCTCCCACTACACACTACTCCACACTACACACCAAAAATCAGAAACCCCCGATAATGGCCCACTAACGAGGCTATACAATGGCCATGGGTCAGCCCTCAACCAGGATGCTTGTTTAGTCGTTAGCTTGTGCAGCTCTTGGTCCAGTGGTGGAGAGGCGCTCCAGTGGTGCAGGACGCGATCCAGTGGTGGAGGACCAATACCAGAGGATACTGGCATGGTCTTAGAACTAACATTTACGATTGCGGTATAGAGGTATCGGATTACATGGTTGGGCATACGTGATTCCTGCTAGGAAAGTCCTGCATGCTTAGCCACCGGTGTAGCCACACGCTAGTGGGCAATCTGACTACAACAACAAAGCAGCAAGGCCGAGAGCACCCGCACCAACGGCATTCCTGGCAGCTCCATTGACAAACGAAGACACCTTGGGCATGGTCATTACTCTGGTGAGAGTCTTGGTGAGAGTTTCGTCCTGCTGACTTGGCTTTGGCTTGGCAGTGACAGATGCGTGGATAGGCTTGGCAGTGACAGATGCGTGGATAGGCTTGGCAGTGACAGATGCACGGACAGGCTCGGCAAGTATCTTGCTTGGGTTGGATGGATTTGGGTTGGATGGATTTGGGTTGGATGCATTTGGGTTGGATGCATTTGGGTTGGATGCATTTGGGTTGGATGCATTTGGGTTGGATGCATTTGGGTTGGATGCATTTGGGTTGGATGCATTTGGGTTGGATGCATTTGGGTTGGATGCATTTGGGTTGGATGCATTTGGGTTGGATGCATTTGGGTTGGATGCATTTGGGTTGGATGCATTTGGGTTGGATGCATTTGGGTTGGATGCATTTGGGTTGGATGCATTTGGGTTGGATGCATTTGGGTTGGATGCATTTGGGTTGGATGCATTTGGGTTGGATGCATTTGGGTTGGATGCATTTGGGTTGGATGCATTTGGGTTGGATGCATTTGGGTTGGATGCATTTGGGTTGGATGCATTTGGGTTGGATGCATTTGGGTTGGATGCATTTGGGTTGGATGCATTTGGGTTGGATGCATTTGGGTTGGATGCATTTGGGTTGGATGCATTTGGGTTGGATGCATTTGGGTTGGATGCATTTGGGTTGGATGCATTTGGGTTGGATGCATTTGGGTTGGATGCATTTGGGTTGGATGCATTTGGGTTGGATGCATTTGGGTTGGATGCATTTGGGTTGGATGCATTTGGGTTGGATGCATTTGGGTTGGATGCATTTGACTTGGATGCATTTGGGTTGGATGCATTTGACTTGGATGCATTTGGGTTGGATGCATTTGACTTGGATGCATTTGGCTTGGATGCATTTGGCTTGGATGCATTGGAGTTTCCAGCATGCTTGATTTCAGCGTCATCAATTTCGTCCTCGGTTTCAGCGTCCTCGACCCCATTTGCAGATGGCGGTTTGGCAAGGCCCTGGGCCACGGAACCAGCCTTGGCAGTCTCGGCTGGGCCTCTGGGAGCGCCCACCGTCGTGGTCTCAGGAACAACGCAAACTCCGCTAACGGTCAAGGTGGTAGCGCTGCTGGCAGTCAAGGTGGACGCGTGGCACACCTTGTCGCACACGGTGACGGTGACAGTGGTTTCTGCGGGACAATAGGTGGTGTAGTCGGTGTAGGTTTTCCACACAGTGATGACATCACATTTGGTGCAGACCGTGGCCGTCGAAGTGGTTTCTCTTGTGATGGTGATGGCGGCATCACCCATCAGGTAGTGGACACCCGCAGGGGAAGTCGACTTCTTGCATTCGACGCAGGGCAAGCTCGTCACGCCAGACACAGGAGTGCTAGCAGAGCTGGAGGCCGACGAGCCACTCACGGAGGCGGAAGGCACTTGCAGAGACACGGTAGAGGGGAGACCGAGAGAGATGGAAACACTGGGCATGTCGGAGGCAGAGGACACGCTTAGTGAGGAGACTGCGGTTTCTTTAGAGACACTAGGGGCGGGGGTCTCACTAGCGTCTCCCGGGAAGTAGTCATCTCCGTAGCTTTGACCAACACCAGGAGCAGGAGCAGGAGCAGGAGCAGGAGCCGGAGCCGGAGCAGGAGCCGGAGCAGGAGCCGGAGCCGGAGCAGGAGCAGGAGCAGGAGCAGGAGCAGAAGTAGGAGCAGAAGTAGGAGCAAGATCTTCACTAGCATCTCCCGTAAAGTAGTCCTCTCCGTAGCTCTGAACAACACCAGGAGCCGCAGGAGCGTCTCCCGGAAAGTAGTCGTCCCCGTAGCTCTGTCCAACACGACCCTCACCGTCCGTCACAGATCGGACATACACATCCACCAGAAAACAATCGAGCGATGGCTGGCGACGAGCATACAAGTACACAGGCGAGGCTTCCTCCGAGCACGCGTAAAAGTCAGAGTCCAAAGCGACCCTAGTCAAATCCCAGATTTCATGGTTGTATTCTTCGGAATACACCAAGTCGAGCTTGTCATCCAAGATTCTCAAATTCACACGCCTATTCTCGTCTTGAGTATAGGCCCGGTAGTCTTCAATCTTCAACACAATGGCGGGAGCCCCCGCAACGTTGTAAGTGAAAAGAGCGTGGTCCGCCTGGGTATCAACGGAGAGCGGTACGGGCGTGCCAGCGATATCTGCAAATAACATCACCGTGTTTGCCCAAGCGGTGGAGGCAACAAAGGAGGAGACGGCTAAGCGAGAGACTTTCATGGCGGTTGGTGGTGTCTTCCACCAGGGCACCAGGCCAGATTTATAGCGACACAGGGTACGACCCAGCGCATCAGCGGGCGCATTGTTCGGAGCAACATGGCTTCAGGTCCACATAGACTCCTGCACACCCGAGGAGAAGATCTATGGCCTGGCAGGTAGCGGCAATTGCAGCCGCAGCAGTGGTCGGCAATGCGAGATTCAGGAGCGATGTCGTCGGAGAACGGCGGTTCCCGAAGCGGCGAGCGAGAACAAACAATGCCATTGTGAGCTAAGCCACGGCCCATTCCGGAACAAAAAAGACCCAAACGGTAGACCCACGTCAAGGGCAGACTGGCAGTTGCTAGACGGACAGAGTGAGGCAGACGGACAGAGTGACAGATCATCGAACAACCGACGGATCATCGAACAACCGACGGATCATCGAACAACCGACGGATCATCGAACAACCGACGGATCATCGAACAACCCACGGATCATCGAACAACCCACGGATCATCGAACAACCCACGGATCATCGGGGGAACGAAGATGGCGTCCGTGATGGGAGGATAATGACGGTACGGGAACCGTGTTTAGCAGTGTTTGTTGTTATGAGCATGCATTGTGCGATTCAGACGGTCGGGAACTTAGCTGATTGTTGAAAACATTGTTATGCTTATCGTGTTTCGCGACGATTCTCGTGAAGCGTGTGAGTGGAGTACTTGGTGCGTCAAGGGAAACGTGCGAGATTCTGGTGCATTCTAGGATTGGCCAATCTAGGATTAGCATTCTATAGATTGCATTCTGATGTGTGTTTATTGAGCTGTGCATTCTATTTTGTGTTTATGGAGCTGTGCATTCTAATTTGTATTCATGGAGCTGTGCATTCTAATTTGTATTCATGGAGCTGTGCTATGACATGTGCACTTTTATCATCGCATCGTGCCGTGGTGTGCTGATTGTCGTGGTCCATATAATGCGTGGGAGCGACAGGCGGGTGGCACAGGAACATGCAAACGGCTGCGAAAGCGCGACAGCCAAGCAGCTGAGTAATCAGCAGCTTTGCTTGGCTGCTTGGCTGCTTGGCTGCTTGGCTGCTTGGCTGCTTGGCTGCTTGGCTACAGGTGTCGGGAGCCAAGTGTGCAGGAAGGCGTGGAGAGTGGTGAGGGTAGGATAGAGGGTAGGGTAGAGGGTAGAAAGTAGTAAAGGGTAGTAGATAGTAGTAGATAGTTTAGATATTAGATGAGAGTAGATAGTAGTAGATAATAGTAGATAGTAGTAGATAATAGTAGATAGTATAGATAGTATAGATAGTATAGATAGTATAGATAGTATAGATAGTATAGATAGTATAGATAGTATAGATAGTATAGCTAGTATAGATAGTATAGACAGTATAGATAGTATAGATAGTATAGATAGTATAGATAGTATAGATAGTATAGATAGTATAGATAGTATAGATAGTATAGATAGTATAGAGAGTATTGGAGAGTAGTAAGACAGTATGACAGTAGTAGAACAATCAGAACTAACTTGGACTATCAGCCTAGCTTCTCTGACGCATACTCCAACAGTTGTCCGACCAGACCTATCGCTAGTCCCATGGCTGCAGCTCGTGGGTAGAATGGGCAAATGAAGAAATGGGTTTCTTCAAGCTCAATTAGGCTATTATCGCTGCTGATACTCTGGGTCTTACTTGAGCACTCTCTGGACTGATACATACACCAGGGAACATTTCATTACAGTTCCAATAGCTTGGTTTAGAGTAGAGCTATGTGACCATTTAGGTGGTGCTTTGATCCTGCTCAAATGCACGGTCTCTGCCTGCCTACATAGACAGCTGTACATTACACTAAATTCGACAGTGGTGTACACCACCAAGGTCCGCCTCTAAAAACCTTCCATACCAAGGAAGCACAGCAAGACAGCAAAGACAGCAAGACAGCAAAGACAGCAAGACAGCAAAGACAGCAAAGACAGCAAAGACAGCAAAGCTCAAATGGGCACGAAACGGACCGAGTCTTGAGCCACCGTATCAAATATCTATCCACGTGCCAGAACTACTACTCCACCATGTGTGTCAGTGTAGCACTGACAATCAAGATGAATGTTGGATACCGTTTTGGCCACCGTATCGGTGGAACTACATCAGTGTATCGGCATCCTCTGGGTCAACAGCATGGAGCACTTGGCTCAACACCCCACAAGTAGGTACCAGTTATAGTGCTTGGAGTTTGAACATCTCGTTGTGGAACAGCATACACGTCTGCTCCAACCCAAGCTTTCCATGTTAGGCTCCAAGCCATAGTCTGCGTCGAAGTTGCTTATTTATGGTCACCAGCACCGGTACGTGCATAGCCAGCTCTGGATTGTGTTATCGACCAACTGGGACAGATCATGGTATAGGGTAGATAGGTGGAGGAAGAATATAATATAAGTAATTGAAGATTTGGGAAATACATTTATTATTGATGTAGAATAAGGCAGTTTCAATTTTGAGTGCATAAAGGTTTGATATTCAGTTGATATTCAGTTGATATTCAGTTGATATTCAGTTGATATTCAGTTGATATTCAGTTGATATTCAGTTGATATTCAGTTGATATTCAGTTGATATTCAGTTGATATTCAGTTGATATTCAGTTGATATTCAGTTGATATTCAGTTGATATTCAGTTGATATTCAGTTGATATTCAGTTGATATTCAGTTGATATTCAGTTGATATTCAGTTGATATTCAGTTGATATTCAGTTGATATTCAGTTGATATTCAGTTGATATTCAGTTGATATTCAGTTGATATTCAGTTGATATTCAGTTGATATTCAGTTGATATTCAGTTGATATTCAGTTGATATTCAGTTGATATTCAGTTGATATTCAGTTGATATTCAGTTGATATTCAGTTGATATTCAGTTGATATTCAGTTGATATTCAGTTGATATTCAGTTGATATTCAGTTGATATTCAGTTGATATTCAGTTGATATTCAGTTGATATTCAGTTGATATTCAGTTGATATTCAGTTGATATTCAGTTGATATTCAGTTGATATTCAGTTGATATTCAGTTGATATTCAGTTGATATTCAGTTGATATTCAGTTGATATTCAGTTGATATTCAGTTGATATTCAGTTGATATTCAGTTGATATTCAGTTGATATTCAGTTGATATTCAGTTGATATTCAGTTGATATTCAGTTGATATTCAGTTGATATTCAGTTGATATTCAGTTGATATTCAGTTGATATTCAGTTGATATTCAGTTGATATTGTACTATATTGTATTATCAGTGTGCAAATCACATTGTATTATATTTCTAGTGGTAAAACAAATGTGACTCGTAGTACTGTAATTTTTCAACTAGTCACACTTCCATAAGTAGCTACTAATTTTCTATAATTTATTCCCCGTATATGATATCTTTACTTAAACTAAAGATAATATAATGTAAATCTACGATTTCATGAATAAAAGTATTATTACGAGCTATTTTTCCTGTACTGCCCGGCTCCGCCGGGATAAAAATATTTTATAAAACTATCTTTATATCCTAAAAAAATAATTTAACAATGATTAATTATATTATTATTTAAAAGTCAATGTAATATTACTTTATTTAAGATTTAATGTCTTACTTAAAGTGTATTTGTTTACAATTTGGCCCCACACTCACCGCCAGCCATAGTTTGGTCACTCCTCGAGTATCAACATAGCTTTTGGTTCAAACTTCTCTCAGCCACTTGAATCTGTTTGATAGCATTGTCTCCGATATGTTGTTTGGGCTTTGAATGAAACTGGTGGTCTGTGGTCTTTCTCCGTTTGTTGATGCCTGGATTCTCAGCTAAACTCTTGGACTTTATTCTCGTGTTAGGTTTCTGTTGAGTACTCTTCTCACTGTCGAGAGTCATCTTCAGGCCACGGTCATCTGGTCATCTGTATCTTTTGGGATCTTCGGCTCTATACATCTTCTCAACACTGTTGCCAGCATCTTCACCATCTTCAGGCTATTGTCCTAGTCCATCTTTTCCATTTTACTCTGGGCTTTCCCTTCCCTGGCTCGTCGGTCTTGTCACAAGGAAAAGGTGATATCGTCTGAATCATGGCCGACAGTGAATCACACGCAACCTCTCGGACTATGGATGAAGAGGAAAATTAACTGCGTTCGCTCGAGAAGCAACTGTCTTGAGGAAGGACAACGTAAAGATGCAGTTTGATGGAGACGGCAAAACACCCACCAAGGCGTGACCTTATGACGTCCGACCTGCTAGTGTCGCGTCTTGAAAACGCTGTGAAATCAACTCAAGCCAGCAGACTGGTCACGCCCAAGAGATCATGTATTCGTGTCTAGCGGACTCACGGATGGAGTTAAGCTATTGACAATTCACCATGGACATTATTTATGGTGTAGTACGGATGGAGTGAGTGCAGAGCAAGATAAGATGCTGAAGGCTTGGAAAGAGTGAGTGTGGTGAGTATGATTACCCATGAATAAATGACCTGAGGAATACGTCAATCAAGTGATCCACAACCTCGCAAACACACTTTTGTGAGTCAAACAGAGCCTGATCCTAGCAACACGGTATGCAACAGAGCAATCACGTCACCATATCTAGGTCAGACGACTCAACTACAGGACCTGCCAAGAGCGCTTGTCTTGGCAGAAATGTGGGTATGAGTGAGTAGTAGCATAGGGTTTCAAAGTTACAGTGTAATCTATATGTAAAGACCTCTCAATAGCAGGCAGCAGAAATATATACATAGTCTATAGTATATAGTCTATAGTATATAGTGTACATAGTCTATAGTATATAGTCTATAGTTTATAGTGTACATAGTCTATAGTAGATAGTGTACATAGTCTATAGTATAGTGTACATAGTCTATAGTATAGTGTACATAGTCTATAGTAGATAGTGTACATAGTCTATAGTATAATGTACATAGTCTATAGTATAGTGTACATAGTGTACATAGTCTATAGTATATAGTCTACATACTACATAGTCTACATACTACATAGTCTATAGTATATAGCCTACATAGTCTATATGTTAGATTCTGGTTACGTCCAGTACTTCTGTTAGTGTGATTTCAGTATGTTTATTTGTCGATGATTCCTCAAGGAGGAACAATCCCTTCTTATATAGACTAATCCGGCATAGAGGAATGCAGGTCGTTCTGATCGACCAGTGTAGGCTTCAACATCCATGTGGGTAGTACACTACCCATGATGGGTCTAACACTATAGTATATAGTTTATAGTATATAGTCTATAGTTTATAGTGTACATAGTCTATACTAATAGTCTATACTACATAGTCTATACTAATAGTCTATACTACATACTCTATACTACATACTCTATACTAATAGTCTATACTACATACTCTATACTACATACTCTATACTACATACTCTATACTTACTCTATACTACATAGTCTACATATTACATAGTCTACATACTACATAGTCTATAGTGTACATAGTCTATACTACAGTCTACAGTGTAGTACATCCCTATATACTCTACAGTCTGTTAGTCTATACATGATCTTAAACCGGACTGCTTAAGTATTCCTGATGTCCCATAGAAAGTCACGTTTTAGTATCATTGAACATTTGCATGTCAGACCATGATTTGAGGAACTGGAGTCGTGCGGTGCCCATAAGCACCATGCAGCGTTGCCTACTCCCATACTAGTGGGTCGTTCGTAATGGAACAGTTGCAGAGTCTAGTGAGTCTATGCAGTCCCCTATGGTAGCTAGATGGTACTGGTACTTGTAGATGGTACTGGTACTTGTAGATGGTACTGGTATGGCTGGTATGGTATGGCTGGTAGATTGTACAGGTCAACATCGGTTGCAAAGTGGTGCTGCATACAAGTCTCACTACGCTGACGGCAGTGGTCCGGCACACAACCCAGCCTCCACCGCCCGGCGGCCCAGGGCCGCCGGCACAGGGCCGGCGTGGCAGCCATTCGGCCGTTTAATGTACGGCCGCCGCTAGCCCCACCGGCTCCGGGGGCGGTCTCGGCCACAGCGGGGGCGGTGCCACGCACCCAGGGCTGCAGCCCTAGGCACGTGCGCAGCGCACCATCCGGCGCGCGCAAAAAATTTCTTTCAAAAATCTTCCCTCCTCCTCTTTTTTACTACACTAACAATGGCTGTCGGAAAGAACAAGAGATTGTCCAAGGGCAAGAAAGGATTGAAAAAGAGAGTCGTCGACCCCTTCACCAGAAAGGAGTGGTACGACATCAAGGCCCCCACCACCTTCGAGAGAAGAGACGTGGGCAAGACCTTGATCAACAAGTCCACCGGTTTGAAGAGCGCCACCGACGGCTTGAAGGGCCGTGTGTTCGAGGTGTGCTTGGCTGACCTCCAGGGCTCCGAGGACCACTCGTACAGAAAGGTCAAGTTGAGAGTGGATGAGGTCGAGGGCAAGAACTTGTTGACCAACTTCCACGGCATGGACTTCACCTCGGACAAATTGAGATCCTTGGTCAGAAAATGGCAATCTTTGGTGGAGGCCAACGTCACCGTCAAGACCGCCGACGACTACGTGTTGAGAGTGTTCGCCATTGCCTTCACCAAGAGACAGGCCAACCAGGTCAAGAAGACCTCTTACGCCAAGTCCTCCAAGTTGAGAGACGTCAGAAAGAAGATGATCGAGATCATGCAGAGAGAGGTGTCCAACGTGACCTTGGCGCAGTTGACCTCCAAGTTGATCCCTGAGGTGATTGGCCGTGAGATCGAGAAGTCCACGCAAGCCATCTTGCCTTTACAAAACATCCACATCAGAAAGGTCAAGTTGTTGAAGCAGCCCAAGTTCGACTTGGGGGCCTTGTTGGCTTTGCACGGAGAAGGCTCCACTGACGACAAGGGAAAGAAGGTTTCCTCTGGCTTCAAGGACGTCGTTTTGGAGTCCGTTTAAATACTCAAAAAATGTAATGAGACTGCTGGTGACGGCGTGTAGCGAAAAAGGGTAATGAGACGGCGTGTGGCGTGGCGGGCCGACGGCTTGGGGCCATGATGTCACTCCTGCACACTGACCGGTACTGCATGCGCCGGGGGCTCCTCTTGCTCGAGCCCAGCCGCGCCTGCGGCGGTGGCCTCGCGCTTGCCCAATGCGGCCGCGCGGCCGCTGTGTGCAGGATCACCCTACCGTTTGCGATTCATGCAGCGAAGCTTTCACACTCACGTGGCCTGTGTGCAGGCCCGAGCTCTCCCCCGTGCCGACGCTCGATAGAGCAAGTTACATTTCCGTGCGGTTTCCATTCGCTTTGCTTCCACAACCGTCAATGACAAGTGTATGTTACAGTGCAGTTGCAATGGCGCACTCTGGTGTGCCGGTGTTTGGAGGATGTTTCAGGGGTGTTTCCGAAGTCCTGCCCCTGGACGATTGCTGAGGACTTTTGTTGGTGATTGTTTGGTGGCAGCGTCTGTTCAGGCGAGCATGTTTGGAGCGTGCTTCATGTGTTTTAATCATGCCAAGTGACCGGCAGGTCTGTGTTCAATGGTGTTTCATGGTGTTTCATGTGGTTCATGTGTTTCATGTGGTTCATGTGTTTCATGTGGTTCATGTGTTTCATGTGGTTCATGTGTTTCAATTATGTTTCAGTGATGTTTCAGTGCTCATATGATGAGTAGTTATGACTTGGATTGGTCATTATGACTTGTGACTGCTCATGGCTACTCATTACTACCATAACTACTCATGCTCATGACTCATGACTCCGTCTTATCTTGATTACTCGCCCTACTCGTTCTTCATACCCCGCCCTACCATCTCCACTTCTCACTACTAACAGCAGGAACGAAATTTTGAGCCAAACGGCTCAGCCGCAAATAAAGACGACGTGGCGCAGAAGAACAGGGCCGCACGTGCCCAGGCGTCCCGTGTCACTGCTCCTGTAGACGAGTCCAACCAGGAACAGCCGCAGGCCGAGAAGGTGGCGCTCAAGGCCAAACCCTCCTTCGACTGGCAGTCTATTGGGTCCTGGGAGACGAACCCCACCGCCGACAAGATCAAGGCGCTCAAGGTCACCAAGGCCATAGAGGACTACGTCATTGACCACTTCTACGGCGACTGGTACTGGAACACCATCATCCCCGTGGGCGTGTGTTTTTTTGCGTACGCATTTGCCCGCTTGGGCTTCAGTGTGTTGTGGTTGGTGGTGGTGCTCTTGTGCGCCAGCTCCGTGTACCGTGCCGAGTACCGGCGCTTCAACCGGGACATCCGCGACGACATGCTCCGCATCAACTCGTCCAACCGCTTGGAGGACGAGTTGGAGACCATGGAGTGGTTGAACGCGTTCATGGCCAAGTTCTGGGTCATCTACATGCCGGCCTTGTCGGAGATGGTGTTGTTCCAGGCAAACGAGGTGATGAAAGACCAGGCGCCGGGGTTTGGAATCGAGGCCATCTCGTTGGACGAGTTCACCTTGGGCTCCAAGGCGCCCCGCGTGGACTCCATCAAGTCGTACACCCGCAAGGGCAAGGACCACATCGAGATGGACTGGGCGTTCTCGTTCACGCCCAACGACACCGACGACATGACCAAGAACGAGTTGAAGAAGAAGATCAACCCCAAGGTGGCGTTGGGCGTGACGGTGGGCAAGGCCTTCATCTCGAAGTCCTTGCCGATTTTGGTGGAGGACATGTCGTTTACGGGACGCATGAACATCAAGTTGAAGTTGACCGAGAGCTTTCCGCACGTGAAAACCGTGTCAGTGCAGTTCTTGGAGCCGCCCATCATCGACTACGCCTTGAAGCCTGTGGGCGGAGACACGCTCGGAATCGACATCATGTCGTTCATCCCCGGCTTGGCGTCTTTCGTCAATGGCCTCATCCACTCCAACTTGCGTCCCATGTTGTACGCTCCCAACTCGCTTGACATCGACGTGGAGGAGATCATGGCGCAGCAGTCCAACGACTCCATCGGCGTCATTGCGTGTACCGTCAAACGCATCAGCGACTTGAGATCTGCGTCCGAGCTCAAGGACAATGTGTTCAACCCATACGTGGAGATGAAGATCTCCAACAACGCGGCCATCTCCGAGAGGACCAAGCCCAAGAAGAACACCACCAACCCGGTGTTCTTGGAGACGAAGTTCCTCTTGGTGAATGCGCTCGAAAACAACCACTTGACCTTCAACGTGTTCCACTTGGTGCCGGATCAGATGGAGGACACGCCGCTCGGCGTGGTGCAGATTCCCTTGGTGGATCTCTTGCAAGAAGAGGTGCAGTTGGGCGTCAGCAAGAACATCATCGAGTCCGGCAAGGTGGTGGGCCAGCTTGAGTTCGACTTGAGATGGCACGAGGCCTTGAAGACGGAGGTTTTGGACGACGGCACAAAGGAGGAGAACATCGACACCGAGACGGGCATCATGAAGTTGTCGGTGTTCGGAGCTGCCGACTTGGACTTGTCCAAGTCCGTGATTGGCTTGTTGAGTCCATATGCCGAGGTGTACGTGAACGGCGAGTTGATCAAGGTGTCGCGGAAGTTGAAGAAGACCAACGAGCCCTCGTTTGGAGTCACGTTCGAGTCGCTTGTCACGCAGCAGTCCAAGACGCAGATCCAGGTGCTCGTCAAGGACTCCGCCGAGGACGTCATAGTGGGACGCTTGGACGCCAACTTGCAGGACTTGGTGTTCGAGTCCTCTCGTGGCCAGAAGTGGATCACCGCCCCGCCTGTGACCGAGCACGGCATCCCTGCCCGGTTCAGCATCGGAGCCAAGTGGAAAGCGCTCGCGTTGGACGACAAGGAGCTCAGCATCCAGACCAACGCGCCAATCGGCGGCTTGAGACTCCACTTGCGCCACTGCGAAGGCTTAGTCAACTTGGAGTCCGTGGGAGACGTGGATCCGTACGTCAGGGTGGTGCAGAACGGCAAGTTGAAGTCGAAGACGCCCATCATCGCCAACACCTCCAACCCCCACTACAACCAGGTGTTCTTCCTCTCGGTGACCAACGAACACCAGCACGTGCTCTTGGACATCTTGGATGCTGAGCCCGAGGGCAAGGACCGGCCGTTGGGCTCGTGTGCCGTCGCCGTGAAGGACTTCTTGAAGAAGAACTCGGACGGCTACTTCCTTGGCTACGACGGCGCCGACGAGGTGATTGAGCAGCCCGTGCTCTACAACGGCAAATCATACGGGTCCATGTTCTACTCGGTGTCGTTCATCCCCACTCTTCCCGTGTACACGCGTGCCCAGTTGGAGAACCTCGGCGAGCTTGAGAAGTTGAAGAAGGAGAAGGAGCTCGACGAACAGAAGAGGCTCGAGAGCGACGAGAAGAAGTTCAAGGAGAACCCCGACAAGTACGAGTGGATCGACATGGACGACGACGTGATGCCGGATGCGGACAAGATCGAGATTCCGTTGGAGAAGGCCATCAAGTACCGGTCCGGAAACATCATAGTGCAGCTTGTGGGAGGCCAGTTCAGCAAGCCCGACTACTACGTGCACGTTTTGTTCGATGACCACGCGTACCCATCCAACGTCACGCCCAAGTGTGAGACCAGAGAACTCACCAGCCCCACGAAGGCCGAGGCGTTCATCCGGGACTTGCCCAACTCCAAGTTGGTGCTCCGCATTGCCAAGAAGAGAGAGGTGGAGGACGACGCCGAGATCGTGGTGGAGAAGATCTTCCCCACGTTGGACATCTTGGAGAAGTCGTACCACAAGCCGCTCAAGCTCAAGGTGGACCAAAAGAACTCGTTGGACGTGCAGATGGAGTTCATTCCGTCCCCCATCAAGTTGGCTCCGTTGGATACGGTCTTGGATGTCGGGTACCTCAAGTTGGACATTTTGGGCGCCGAGCGCCTTCCCTCTGCGGACAAGAACGGCAAGTCGGACCCGTTGTGCGTGGTGAAGTTGAACGGCGTCGAGGTGCACAGGACAGACAAGAAGAGACGGACCTTGGACCCGCTCTGGAACGACGCCATCGAGTTCCCCATGTTGTCGAGGTCCAAGCAGACGCTTATCTTGGAGGTGTACGATTGGGACTTGACCCACGACGACCGGCTTTTGGGCCGTGCCAACGTGGACCTCTCCACGCTCACCCCCAACAGCTCCACGCACTTCAAGTTGGACTTGGACACGCAGGGAGCACTCAACTTGAGGGCCACGTTCAAGCCCGAGTACGTGAGACCTGCGTTGTCTAAAACCAACGGCTTGCCCATCAACTTTGGAGACATCACCGGTGCCCCACTCAAGGTAGTGGGAGGAGCAGCAGGGTTGGCGGGCGATGCCGTTGGCGGCGGCGTGGGGCTTGTTTCCGATGGAATGGCCAAGGGAGGTGCGTTCTTGAAGGGCCTTGGCAAGCACAAGAAGAGCGAGGACAAGGAGGCCGAGGAGGCTGACAAGGAGGAAAAGGCCAAGAGAGCAGGCAAGGACAAGGCCAGCAAGAACACCGACGGAGAAGAAGACGCCGATAGCGATGCCATCTCCGCCACGTCCAGTGAAAAGGCAAGACGTGCCGAGGAGGAGGAGAACGAAGAGGACGACAACAGGCAGGGCGCCCCTGCACCAGAGGAGCAGATGGAACACAGCGAAGCACCGGAGTTGAAGAATGCCGTGCCAAACGTCGTGCCCGAGTTGTTGCCTCCGCCTCAGAAACCCAACGGAGCCAACGGCCACGCCAGAAGCCCCAGCACGTCCACGGAAGTCAGTTCCATCAAGCTGGGCGCCATTGGCGGAGCAGGAATTCCCGGCCGAATCAACATCATGTCAGCTAGCGGGTTCGATGGCCACGCCTTGGACGTCAAGACGTCGTTGGTTGTAGGTGGGAAGAACAAAGACATCCACAAGACTAGAGCAAGCAAAGAAAAAGACGGAGAATACTCGTGGAATGAGTCTGCGGTATTCAAGGCACCTACGGAGGGAGTGTTGAGCTTCAGTGTGCGTGAACGCAAGACGTTTGGCAAGAACGCAACGCTTGCAACTGCAGAGGTGCAGTTGCTGCAGTTTGTGGATTCCGATGCCACTCATACCATTGGTGTGGGCGAGGGCAGCATCACGTTCCACTTGCGGTATGTGACCACGCAGTTGTGATAATTGTATTATCGAGAGTATGACTACGCAGTTGTGATAATTGTATTATCGAGAGTATGACTACGCAGTTGTGATAAGAATTGTATTATCGAGAGTATGACTACGCAGTTGTGATAATTGTATTATCGAGAGTATGTGGGTGTAGGCGGCAGCTACTAGAGGGCAGCTGCCGACAGTCACGTGTTGTGTCACGTGACACTCAAGTTAGTCACGTGCGGATAGAGCTGGCGTGGACGGTCCCACGGCGCACGTGACCACGGGACTGCTTTTTCCGCGCGCACCCGTGCCCCACGGGTCTGCAGTCCGCGAAGCCAGAAAAAAAAATCGAAAGAATTTGCATACACCTGAAAAAACATAGACTCCTGTTTATTCTATCACCAGAAACTAGACAATATGAGCCAAACTGTATGTTTTTTAGCGCACTCTTCGAGTGCAACCAGATTTCCAGGCAATCCTTGCCAGCAGTCCCGGTCACAGTCCGGCCACAGTCCCGGCCACAGTCCACATGCAATGACAGCCGCCACAAGCCGCCACCAAGAGCGCACCAAGACTGCCAGCCAAGTCAGACAGAACACCATCAACAAACGTCACAAGTACAGCAGAAGTCGTGAAGTGATTGAAGACTGAAGTACTTGTATGCGATGTATTTATGTCTTCTGTCTTCTGTCCCAATCCCCTCATTTCACATCAGATGTTTCTTGACTGGCGTTTGGCACTCAGTGGTGGCAGTGGTCGGAAACTGCTTGGCCGGTGCTCGGAACTGCTTGGCCGGTGCTCGGAACTGCTTGGCCGGTGCTCGCACCTGGTAGTCTCACACATACTAACCTACAGGCACCTCGCCCTCACAAGTTGCGTGCCTCGATTGTTCCAGGTACCGTGTTGATTTTGTTGGCCGGTAAATACAGAGGAAAGAGAGTCGTGTACTTGAAGCAATTGGATGACGGCAACTTGTTGGTCACCGGCCCCTTCAAGGTCAACGGTGTGCCATTGAAGAGAGTCAATGCCCGCTACGTCATCGCCACGTCCACCAAGGTGTCCGTGGACAGCGTTGACGTCTCCAAGTACACTTCCGCATACTTTGCCAGAGAGAAGGCCGACAAGTCTGGCAAGTCCGAGCAGGACTTCTTCGACGACAAGGCCCCAAAGAAGGAGGTCAAGGCCGAGAGAGTGGCCGACCAGAAGGCCGTGGACTCTGCTTTGTTGGGTGAGATCAAGAAGACCCCATTGTTGAAGCAGTACTTGGCTGCTGCCTTCACCTTGAAGAAGGGTGACAAGCCCCACTTGTTGAAGTTTTAATGCTGGACCTGGCGTGTATTCACTATGTATACTTAATACACACGACAAACTTAGAGCCATGGAGGAGTAGGTAGGATGGTAGAAGTGCTGTGCGTAGATGGTGCCTACCAGACCACACTACTCACTACAATACTATACCATAGACTTACTTTCTAGATACTACCCCACACTCACGTTCTCCCTCTCGGCACTAATCTAGTTACGGAGAGCTCTGTACAAGTGAAGAAGCCGAATTAATTTTTGTATTTTTATAAGCTTGATTTGACAATTGTGTATGAGATTGAGGAGGATGTGGAAACTTGGAGAAATCTGTGTCCGCAATTTGAATTTCTGGTTCTCTAATTGCATTTCCTAATTCTTTGAATGCTATCATTTAATTCAATCTCCTGATTTTTTTAATTCTATCTCTTATTCTTCTAATTCCCTCTTATAATTCTTCTAATTCTATCCTAATTCGATCTCCTAACTTCTAATTCTTCTAATTCTTCTAATTCTTCTAATTCTTCTAATTCTTCTAATTCTTCTAATTCTTCTAATTCTTCTAATTCTTCTAATTCTTCCCCTCTATTCCTCTTTTCTTCATTTCTTTTGGCTGCTGTGCGGATGTGTCGTTGTACGGATGACGGCAGACTTATTCTGACCACTCCAATGCACGAAACAGACAACGCTGTGAAAAGGAAATGCGGCAGTGGTCCTCGTAAAACTAACAGGTCAGGTGGCTAGTAGGTAGAGAGTAGTGAAGTGAAGTACAGGGTATGAGTGTGGCGGCCAGTGACATGGTATGCCATAGTGGTAGTTGTGGCAGAGTGCATGGCAGTACAATAGTGCAAAGTACGAAGATAGTAGAGTGATAGAGTAGTTTTTTTGGTAGTAGTGTAGTAGTGTAGTAGTAGTCATTAAAAGCAGTGGCAGCAGTCTTTAATAGCAGTCTTAGAAGGTAATTAGTAGTACAGAGTAGCAATAAAAAGGTAGGGTGGTAAATAGTACAATTCAGTAAAAGTGATTAGTAGTACAGTAATTTGGAGTACATTATTTTGGAGTAGAGTTGCAAGTGAGTAGCTAGTAGTCTGTAGTACAGTGGTCAGTAATTAGTAGTACAGTATTAGTAGTGTCGTATTAGTACATGATAGTACAGATTAGTAGTACAGATTAGTAGTACAGATTAGTAGACAGATTAGTAGACAGATTAGTAGTACAGATTAGTAGTACAGATTAGTAGACAGATTAGTAGACAGTTTAGTAGACAGTTTAGTAGTAATAATATACGGTATAGTAATTAGTAGTCAGTAATTGTAACACAAAAATTTGTTGCAATAGAGTATTACAGTAACATGAGAGTATATGGTAGAATATATTTAAAGTAAATGGCGGAGTATGTGGTAGTACAGTAATTAGTGGTACATTACTACGTAGTAGAACATAGAAGTGCAATCAGTAAGAGTTATCAATAGTACAGTAATAGAGTTATAAATACAGAAATAGAGTTATAAATACAGTAATAGAGTTATAAATACAGAAATAGAGTTATAAATACAGTAATAGACTTATAAATACAGAAATAGAGTTATAAATACAGTAATAGACTTATAAATACAGAAATAGAGTTATAAATACAGTAATAGACTTATAAATACAGAAATAGAGTTATAAATACAGTAATAGACTTATAAATACAGAAATAGAGTTATAAATACAGTAATAGACTTATAAATACAGAAATAGAGTTATAAATACAGTAATAGACTTATAAATACAGAAATAGAGTTATAAATACAGTAATAGACTTATAAATACAGAAATAGAGTTATAAATACAGTAATAGACTTATAAATACAGAAATAGAGTTATAAATACAGTAATAGACTTATAAATACAGAAATAGAGTTATAAATACAGTAATAGACTTATAAATACAGAAATAGAGTTATAAATACAGTAATAGACTTATAAATACAGAAATAGAGTTATAAATACAGTAATAGACTTATAAATACAGAAATAGAGTTATAAATACAGTAATAGACTTATAAATACAGAAATAGAGTTATAAATACAGTAATAGACTTATAAATACAGAAATAGAGTTATAAATACAGTAATAGACTTATAAATACAGAAATAGAGTTATAAATACAGTAATAGACTTATAAATACAGCAATAGAGTTATCAATAGTACAGAGTACAGTCAGTAGCTGAGAAATGACAGACTAGTCCAGTCCATCCTGCATGCGGCGCCATCTCTCAAATTTTATTCTCATGCTCATCTTTCCCCACCACACCATGTCTTCATTGCTTCCAATCAGCACCTACAACTTGGCACTTCAGCCCTTCAACCCCCAGCCTGCGTTGGAGGAGGAGTTTCCCGTGACCGTGAGATTGACCATGGCCGCGTTGGACCCGGAGGCCGTGGACGATAAGGAGGAGCCTTCCACTGTGAGAATCTTGAAGAAGGCCAGGTTCTTCGACGAGAGCGAGGATGATGAGGATGATGAGGATGATGAGGATGAGGATGAGGATGATGAGGAGGATGAGTTGGACGAAGAGGAGCAGGAGAAGAAGGCGAAGAAGGAGAAGAAGGAGAAGAAGGGGAAGAAAGAGAGTGACGAGGAGGAAGACGAGGAAGAAGAGGAAGAAGACGAGGAAGAAGACGACGACGACGACCTCGACGACGAAATCGAAGAGTTCGTCCTCTGCACACTCTCCCCCAAGGTCCAGTTCCAGCAGACCCTCGACTTCACCATCTCCCCCGACGAGGAGGTGTACTTCGTCGTCACCGGCTCGTACCCCGTGCATCTCTCCGGAAACTTCGTGGAGCACCCCGCCGACGACGAGGACGACGAGTACGACTCCGACGAGTACGACGAGTACGAGGACGCAGAGGGCGACGACTACAACTTGACTCCCGACGAGGACGAGTTGAACATCGACGACTTGGAGGACTCGTCGGACGTGGAGCGCAGGATCGAGGAGTTGGTGGAGCAGGACGAGGCGCAGAAGAGCAAGAAGAGAGCCGCCGACGCCAAGGATTCCAAGGACGCCAAGAAGCAGAAGAAGGACGACAAGAAGGAGGACAAGAAGGAGAAGGACAAAAAGTCCAAGGACAAGAAGGACGAGAAGAAGGTGCAGTTCACCAAGGACTTGGAGCAGGGCCCCACGCCCTCCAAGGAGAAGAAGGAGAAGAAGTACAAGACCCAGACGTTGTTGGGCGGCGTGGTGACCGAGGACCGCAAGACCGGCAGCGGCGCCGCCGCCAAGTCCGGCAACAAGGTGGGCATCCGCTACATCGGCAAGTTGAAGAACGGCAAGGTGTTCGACAAGAACACGTCGGGCAAGCCGTTCGTGTTCAACTTGGGCAAGGGCGAGTGCATCAAGGGCTTTGACTTGGGCGTGGCCGGCATGGCTGTGGGCGGCGAGAGGAGAGTGATCATTCCTGCCAAGATGGGCTACGGCTCGCAGGCCTTGCCTGGCATTCCTGCCAACTCCGAGTTGACCTTTGACATCAAGTTGGTGTCTCTCAAGTAGGCAGAGGGATCAGGGAGTGGCCTCTGAATGGCTATATGGGTAATACTCACCTAGTTCGGGATATTGTAGTCTATCTATGGATGCAGTAATTGGTGTTAGTGACCAGATAGGTGGAGAAGTCCTGTGATCCTTCATAGCACTATGGACAGTAAGGGAAGCACTGTGGACAGTAAGGGAAGCACTGTGGACAGTAAGGGAAGCACTATGGACAGTAAGGGAAGTAGGGCCCAGAGCCTAATGGGCGTTAACACCATTGGCTTCTATCTTGTTGCGTGATCGGTACAGATGTGGCTCTTGCTGAAGCTTCAATGGTATATCAAATTCTTAGATTACCTTTTCAATTTCGTCTGTCATCGCTGATCGCTACTTGCTCCACCTATCCAAACCAGATCTGACGCATCGTTCCTTGACTTTCACCATGACCTGCTACTTCTGGGCCTTCAGAAAATCATCGTCACGGCCGAATCATAGTCACGACTTAGAAGTTCAACAGCAGTGTCTGATGCCTGCAGGTGTTCACAGTAACTGAATATGAGGTATGTATTGTTGGAAACCTGAGTATTGGACTTGGATTGGACTGAATATGAAGTTGATATTGAGTTAATATTGAGTTAATATTGTGTTGATGTTGAGTTAGTATTGAGTTAGTATTGAGTTAGTATTGAGTTAGTATTGAGTTAGTATTGAGTTAGTATTGAACATAATATTGGACATAACATTGAACATAATAATGAAGTTAATACTGAACATAATATTGAGTTAATATTGAGTTAGTATTGAGGTAATATTGAACATAATATGAAAGTTAATATTGAACATAATATTGAAGTTGATATTGAGTTAATATCGAGTCAATATTGAGCATAGTATTGAAGTTAGTATTGAAGTTAGTATTGAACATAGTATTGAGCATAGTATTGAAGTTAGTATTGAACATAATATTGAACATAATATTGAACATAATATTGAACATAATATTGAACATAATATTGAACATAATATTGAACTCATATCGAACTCAAATTAAACTTACTATTGAACTTAACATTGAACCTAACATTGAACCTAACATTGAACTTAAGGTTGAACTTAACGTTGAACTTAATACAAACATATTATAAACTTAATATAAACTTAATAAACTTAATATAAACTTAATAAACTTAATATTAACTTAATAAACTTAATATTAACTTAATAAACTTAATATAAACTTAATATAAACTTAATGTACTTACTATTGAACTTAATTAGAATTCATTACTCACCCTTGAAATCGACTCTAAATATACCACAAGGCAATCCCCAAATACTACACAAATGTCCTACTTCCCCTGGAGTCATTGGCATAGTATAACAAATATTCGACTTTCCACAATACGCTACTTTTCACGCTACTTTCTCCCTCCTTTTTGAGTCACCAATAAGTGAATATTGCTCTTTCGTTTTCACCAAGAGCCTTTTCCATATCAGCAGTTCGAGCTATTCCAAAAATTAATATAAATTTAATACGAATAAACAAATGACGTATATAACACGTTGATTGAATGGTACATCTCATAAAGGTATAGCTATATTATATTTGGGATATGGTTTAATTTCCAGTGGACTGGTAAAAGCCTGCTATCATGCCTGGTTTTTTTCATTACTTTCTCCATTATACAGTTCGAGGGCTTGCACTGACATCTGTGTAGAGTAGACAAGTTGGACGAAGCACACAAGTTACTGACAAGCATGTACATCAGGTACATGAGTCTGTTGTGTGTTGCAATATTGCAAATCGCAAATAATCAGATGCAAATATTGCAATCAAATCGACAGCACCTCGTCTCCACGTTTCTGTACCTTTGCCAGCATCTGAGTTCAGACGGCCACGATAAGACCCATGAAATCTGTGCACCGCCCGGGCGTGCCGCCGGAGCCAGCCAGCGTAGTAGCCGTGGCCCACTCGAGGAAGCCATGCCCTTTCCAACGCAGCCACTAGCTGTTCTTGCTGTGTACCCACGAGCTGCTATCTGCCGAGGAACCTTTGAGTCTTGGAGCGAAATCAAGAGCCGCTAATGCACCAACTCTAGACTGATAGAGCCGCCTTATCAGGCAAACTGGTAATTCTCGGCTGGAATTCCACTGGGAAAACTGGCTCTATCACGAACTCGCCCAATGCCGCAACACTGCGTCCATAGGCTTATCAGATGTGTCATCTGAAGCTGTCTGAAAGGTGATGGTTGCCACATATTGTAAGTCCCGAAGCAATGCCATGCGACGCTAGGCCAGTCCTGACTTTCAGCCATCTATCACCATGATCACAGCTGCACACTATCCAACTAGCTCTGCTAGCCAAGCAAGCCAAGTCACTGCTCATTTGCATAGGCGCTGTGTTTTCAATCTGCCGTGGTACTCTTGAACGCCTCTGCACCTGTCCCTGTAGTCTTAAACAGCTCGACAATCTCCAAGTCTCATCATCGATGTGATAAATAAGTCCTTAGGTGACTCCACACTTCGCTGAAACCACACCAACATATTGTTCGCCTGTACGCTGTCATGACCGCCGTCCTTACCGCGTCAAAAACAAGTGGACCACCAAAAGGTCAAACAAGTGGACCACCAAAAGGTCAAACAAGCGGACCACCAAAAGGTCAAACAAGCGGACCACCAAAAGGTCAAACAAGTGGTTCACCAAAAGGTCAAACAAGTGGACCACCAAAAGGTCTTATGGGAGACTATGACCACTCATTTCTTCTTGCCCGAAATCCCTGCGTTTTTGGCTTGAACTCCTGCATGCCTGTTGTTTTGGGCTTGTTTTGGGCTCCACCATGCCTTGGCCATGCTCTCCAGTGTGGTGACTCCGCCCATGGTCATTTCTGCCGCCGCCAACTTGACCGCTGATACTCAACAGTCTGGTCTCTGCGTCGCTCATCACCTCTGAGCTTTTGTCTTGCATCCATTTCTCGCGTCAGAATCTGGACCAAGTGCTTCGTCGCCGTGTCTTGTTTCGTTACTGGCACGTCGTTTGCTGCCACCAATAGTCACCAAGGCTTCCCCCATTTTGTATCACAACGGCATTGCCCACACTCGACGGACCCCACAATCGTGCCCCAGAGAGTATGGCTACATCATCGACACCGGCACTTTGTACGCATTGATTGAGATCCCCTTGTCGTTATGCCCTTCCAAGTACTTGCAGAAAGTGTTTTCACGGTTCACGGGTCCGGTGGTGCTTTTGATAGGCGTCCACTTGATTGAGACTGGCTTCCAGAATTGGGTTGAGGCTCCGACTGCGTAGACAAGCTTGGTGGTGTCAAGCAGTTGCCATGAGGCTCGGCCCACTTTGGGGGCTTGGGCTTCTTGGTGTTCGTGGCCATCATTTTCTCCGGAAGTTTGGCTCACCGATCATGAAGTCTAGTGCCGTGATTGTGGGGTTGCTCGTGGGATGTGTAGTGGTCGCCGCTTGCGGTTCCTTTTCCAACTGGCTGATCAAGCTGCTCTGCCACCACGTTCATCTGTCTCAAGACCTTCAAGTCGGGAGTATATGCACCCACAGTCCTCCCCTTCTTGGCCGCCTATTTCATGATGGAGGCTACTGGCGACATCACTGCCACGTCGGATGTGTCGAGATTGGGGGCGAGGGCAAGTTGTACGAGTCCAGAGTACAAGGCGGTATTTTGCCCGACGGTATCAATGATGTTTTGCCTGGTTTGTTTACCATCATGCCAATGTTTATTTTGCGATCTTTTACCAAGTGTGCCAACCGGACGGCATTTTGGTGTGCGTTTTTCTTGGTTGTCATGGAAATACTCTCCAAGTTTGCTGCTGCCCTTGATTTATCCCGCAGGCTGTCTCGGGAGGAAAGACGTCTTTCTTGTTCACCTCCGTGGTGGTCTCCGGCATCAAGATTATCTCGTCCACGGAGTTCAACAGGAGAGATCGTTTTGTCTTGACCGCTAGTTTGTTGCCAGGGTTGGGCCACTTCGGTACACGGCTGGTTCAGCCACGTCTTCACCTATACTGGCGACAACAGAAGCTTGCAGGGTTTTGCAATGCCGTAGTGTTGGTATTGGAGACGGGATATGCCGTAACGGGGTTCATCGGCGTAATTTTTGACTTGTTGCTTCCTCCTGTTTCAGATATCGAGGAAGTAAACGAGCTCGTATTGGAGACCATAGGCTCTGCTAATAAGTGTGCATCCAAGGAGCAAGTCACTTCGGGAACACGAAAATCACGAATCGTGTTGAGGAGCCTTTTCGAGCTAGCGATTCCATTCTATCAGGCACACATTGGGGTTTGTTGCTTTCGTCTTGAGCGCAACTGATGCATCAATAGTCGTCATGTGAATATGTTGGTGATCTCAGACAACTTCAGAGAGTAGACTATTCACATAGAAAGCCTGCTAATAGACCAGCCAAAAAGAATCAACAATGAGGAGTAAATAGAGATATCGGCCTTGCTCTGGAGAAACTGGAAATTTGGAGACTGGCTAAGCTCCAAGTACACACTCTGAGCCCAGCATTTGAGCAGTTTCATCCATGCCGCAGCCCAAAACTGAACTTTCTGCATTCTAATAGACAATGGCACCAAAAGCTCGCTTTTCACTGATGATGTTACCTGCTTTGCTCTCGCTCTTTGGTCTATCAGTAGCGACAAGTTGTGTATTTCGTCCGAAAAATCCGAGAGTTTCGCTGCCACCTCCGCCTCAAACGCAGTTACCAACTTCTTGCGTTTCCATGGCTCAACGAAGAATGTCGCCACTGCAAACAACGCAATATTCACGCCCATCAACATCCACGTTCCCCATGTGGAAGCACCTCGGATCTTGTCACTCCACAATTGCTCCTCATGGTATCTAGTGAGTATTGAAGAAGTGAGCTGTACCTGAAGAGACTCAAACCGATTTTCTGCCTCCGCAAGCTGGGCCTTGCCTGCATTTTCCTGCTGCTGATTGAGGTGGTCATTCTTGTAGAGCTCCGTGAACCGCTCCACGTCACTCGGAGTCCACTCATGCTTACGAGTCAAAAGCTCGTTTATCTCCTTCTGTGAACTGGACCTCCGCTCGATGGCATCCTCGTACTCGTGCTTCTGACGCCGCACCTGGGCTCGGGCCTCCTCCATTTGTTGTTCCACCTGGGACACAATCTTCTTGTGTACTTCGATCTGATCATACCCCGTTACCAGATTAATGGAAGCAGCGACACGTGGCAAAGCAGCCGCAAGTTTGGCAACCTGTGCAGTTTTCCAGCGACGGAGATAGCCTGCTTTTTTCTCTGCAAAAGCCAAGAGTTCGAAAAAAGGCAGTGCACTTTTTGTGGCCAGGTCAGATCGGAATACTGACTCTGTATTTATACCTGAGCGCGGTTTCGTGCTTGCCCCCACATCCGTCTTTGTGTTTGCGTCTGCAGCTGCATGAGCACCAGTCCGTGTTTCAGGATTTGCCACCGTGTTTTCTATAAAAGGAGCTGTTTCCGCCTTCGAGGAAATCGTGAAGTTATCCTTTTTTGACGAGTCCTTGTAATCACTGACTTTGTGATGAACATTGCCCTTATCTAGGTGGCGCTTCTTGGACGCCATATTAGAGGTTTCGATGATTTGCTGGAGCTTTGCATCATGATACAAATCCAGGTACAATCGAAGACCGATAGTGCCCTTAGGCACAAGACGGCTGGAGTATAGGAGCCGCATCATGTGCAACGAAAGAAGAGAGTAGGCAAATTTGCCGCTGTTTGATACAGATAGATAAGAATTCGGATATTCCAGGGATGTGGCTACCACAAATGAATCCTAGTGGCGATTTATCGAAGTTGCTGGAGTTCGTTGCTAGATATCAAATTGGACTTTGTCACTATATTACCTTGTTGATGAAGTTTGTGGACTTGACAGATGGCTTGTTGAGGTTGGGATTGAGATTTGATTTGTATTTGAGAACTAAAACTCACAACCCCTCAACGATGTTTGGTATGGAAGCTGTGCGTTTTGTTGGTGATCGGAGACGTGCCAAAACGTTGACCGGCTCGGTACTTTGCAATCTACGCACCAGGACTTGAGTGCAGGTCCTGCTCTTGAAATCCCAGCATCTGAACTTTGCAAAGCTTGCACCCAGGACCAATTGAATGACCAAATAAATTTTCACATATTGGCTGGCTGGTTAACATGCGATACGCTTGCTTGAAAATATCGTTTCAGGCCGAGAATACCGGCAGAAACAGGAAAGATACAATGACAAGCAAGAATAATACTACAAACATTGAAGTTCAATATTGAATTTCGGAGGATCCGAGGATCCGATCACTCATCACTCGAGCTCAAAAGTTTTTGTCGATCAATTGCTTGGACAACTTGAAGTTGTCTTCGTCAATGTAATCCAAGACAATGATACCACTGCCCTTCTCAAATGAATCCTGCAACTTGTGCTCGACCATGGCCTTGGAAATTGGTTGCGGCCAGCATTTTGGGTCGAAAAAGTTGGATCCAGAGGTGAAGTTCACAAACAACTTGCCGTCAGACTGCGTGGAGTTGTGCTCATGAGCCTTCTTGGCCAAATTCTTGACGTATTCGACCTTTTGGGGAATCACGTCGGCGTTTTCTATTTCACAAAAATCTTGCACACAGAACGAGCCCCTGTCATCTTCAGTGGTGTTGTACTTCCAAGAAGCGGCGTCGAAGCCGAACTTATTGCGCAAGTCATCGTTCTTGACGCCAAATCTTCTAAATAAGACGGCCTTGCCCCGGGCGTCTCCCAAACGAGGCAAGTCGGTACCCAAGTACCACTTGTCCTTGTTCTTGTCGACATAGTTGTTCCAGATCAAGTTGGCGAACTCGTCGTGGTCATTATCCCACTCGCCTGTACCTTCCTGTTTGATGGAAACTATGACTGTTTCGGACTTGTTGCCGTCAAGAAAGTCATAGATCTCGTCCAATGTGTCTTTGAACTTCTTGGGGAAGGGGATACGCACGGGGAAGTTGCCGTGGACAACGGTCAACTCGTTGGCATCGTCACCAGATTTCAATGGGTACTTTCCAACGCGGACATCGAGAAACCGGACACCGTTTTCCAATTGATCGGTGACAGAAGCTCCCTGGCACTGCACCGAGGGCAATGCAGTGTGGCAGGCGGCAGAGTTGTGGGTACCAGGAATGGCAAGCGAGCCAAGCGTGGTGTTGTCGTCGAGTTCACCCAACCAGTTCTTGTAATTGACCATTTCGAGATTCTGAGAAGTTATGAGATTGGTGCAAAAATTCAGCAATTGATGTCACTGCGGGTCTCAGCCGGACCGTTGCTTTGGACGTGGGGGTATTTATAGTGGAATGTTGGCCGGTGGTGCATATTGCGCCAGAGAAGCAATCAACGCAGGAAAGCGGTTTCGTCTGGACACATACAGGAAGAACACCGTTTCCATGCAGGGCCACCCCCATGCAGGGCTCACATCACTGCAAATCACGAGAATCCGGTCCAGTCTTATTAGTTGCAGTGATGAGGCATTGGTGGATACTGAAAGTTACTGTTGAGTGCTGAGATATGAGTGCTGAGATATGAGTGCTGAGTTATGAATGCTGAGTTATTGTGTTATTGGTGCGTGACGTGCTTAATCAAAGTGAGCTAATAACCACTCCAAACATGGTCATGGTCAAGCTTATCCCTTGTTTCTGGGACCCGCCACTCGATAAGCACAAAAAAGACCACTCCTAAAACCGAGAAGAGAAAGAAGACGGAGTCACCAAAGGCGACTCGCAAAAGTGGAAACAAAAACGCAACAGCGCTATTTGCCAACCAATTGAACATGGTTCCTAGCGACTGGGCAAGCGCCACGGATTCGTGTGTGGCCAATTCACAGGTCATGAGGAACGGGAGCTGGCCCAAGCCGATTGAGTAGCCTACAATGAAGGCAAAACATCCAAAAACGGCAAAGTAGTCCCATTCCAAGAGAAGCCCCGAGGAAATGATCACCGCAGAAAGCGCCATGGATGCAACGGAGATGAGCAAAAGCGGCTTGCGACCCCAACGATCGAAGAGTGGAGATACGCCGAGCGAGGCAATGACGTTGGTGAGTGCCAAGGCTGAGGTGAGCCAGAGCACATTTACACCAGCGGGAAAGATATTGGAGGCCACAGAGACCCCATAGAAGGTGATTGCATTCATGCCGGTGAGCTGCTGCGCTGTCATGATGAGAACTACCGCAATACACTCTTTTTTGTATGTGCGTGATGTGATGTACTCAGACAACGTGAGCTCGCTGGGGTCCACCGAGCCTCTTCGAGGCAGGGAGACAGTGGGGACCGATTCCATGGAGTACTTTCTCGGAGAGGTGTCCAAAAGTGGCGAGAAGTGGTCGTGGTGTTCGGGACGGAGTCTCCTGCAGGACAAGCGTGTCCAGTGGTTGATCTCAGCGATTGTGGCAGTTTCGTCGGAGCGAAGCTTGTGGAGGATGTCCAGAGCCGCAGAAACATTTCCACGAGCAAAAACAAGCCACTTCGGCAGCTCCAGCGTGGAGAAAAGAAGGCCGTACTGCACACAGGCCACGGCCCCGGCAAAGCCAAAGAGGTTCCGCCACTGGAAATCGTTGCTCCACGGGAACGCGAGTAGCTGGGCCAGAAGGATGCCAATGGGGACACCAAACTGCACCAAGGACCCCAACAAACCACGATGGCTGAAAGGAGCCAACTCGTTGATGAGAATGGGCGACACCACCATGCAGGCGCCGGCAGCCAAACCGGTGAAAAACCTACCGGCAATAAGGATGAGTGGCGAATTGGCGAGGGCAATACAGCCCGAGCCGAAAAAAAACAAGAGACTGGCACACATCTGGAGGCGGCGGCGACCGTGGCGTTCGGAGATGGTTTTGGACGCCATGATCAGCGAAGAAACGAGTCCACCTATAGTGAAGGCCGTGTTGATGGAGGCTATTTCTGCGGGGCCCATTGGAAGGCACTGCATGCGACCCAAGCTGGCCCACATAGTGTCTTTATACAGGGGATAAGGGCCGGGGTGGCTAAGCTGGCAGGTGAGGATTTGCTGGGGGGCATTAAAAACGGAGAGGTGGAAGCCGAACTGGAAGGTGCTGCAGCACGCAAGAAGAGTTGCCCAAGAAAGCCGCCACGTGATGGAGTGGCAGGCGTGGATCATCCGGCACTAATGGAGGTTGGGGACTGGACGAGGTGATGAGCTGGTAATTCAGGTAATCAGCAAACCAGTGAAGCAGGGTCGGGACCCGGCTTATAAGGCACATGGTAGCATGGAACGGCGCGCCGATTCAGACCAACCGGCGCGCCGGGCGTACATACAAGGCGATAAGGGTGTACGGGTGTGCGTGTGTGCGGAGATGATAACGGAGAGGCAGGGGGTGTACGGATGTGCGGAGGGTCGGGTCGTGCGGAGCCAAGAGCGCGGCACCAGGGCTGTGTCTAAGCGCTGCATGTGGAGCGGTGGTGCGTTGCGCGAGATCCTGCAGGCGCCATCGTTATCGGGTAGTCGCAGCAAGCCGGGGCAGTTTCAGCGATGTTTCAGGCGTTTCAGGCAGTTTCGGGCGGGAGCCGTTTGGAAATCGGAGGCAATCAGGAAGTCGGCCGTTTGGGAGGCAGGTCCAGGTCCAGGAAGGCAGGCGAGGGTCCAGAAGTCAGGTGAAGATCCAGAAGGGCAGGCCCACAAGCCCAGTGTCTAGCCTGCATGCAGCAGGGCTCGGAGTCCGCAATCCAGCCATGCAGAGCTCGAGCACATTACGACAAGCGGGCCGCATGGGGTCACGTGACGGGCCGGAAGCCAGAGGGTCCAGGCCGTGGCGTCAGGCAAGAGCACGGGCCGGTTTGGCAGTGGCGAATGCGGCGGCGAAAAGCCGACCGACGAAAGAGGAAAGAGGAAGACAAAGGGAAGACAGGCAAAAAACAGACAGACAGACAGGAAGACAGACAGACAGGAAGACAGACAGACAGGAAGACAGACAGGAAGACAAAGAAACAGACAGACAGACAGACAGACAAACAGACAGACAAAGAAACAGTCAGACAGACAGACAGGCCGAAAGATCCGGACCAGGAAGAATCCACCATGGCCACGGCATGCAGGAGACGCAGCCACTATGGACTTCCTAAGCGGTCGCTTGCGTGCCGCGAAAACCGCAGCAAAAAACATCTCATGTACCGCCAAGCAACTAAAAAAAGGAACGGCAAATCAAGCTTCGTGCCCCTGAACCAGCGCTACTATTCTTTTGCACAGCACCACGTTGCAAATTGAAGTCATTGATAAGTATTAGCGGTGAGCAAGGTACGAAGCAACAGAAGAGCAGAAACAAGAAAAGAAGAGCAGAAAGAAGAAAAGAAGCGAAGAGAACAAGAAAAGAAGAGCAGAAAGCAAGAAAAGAAGCGAAGAGAACAAGAAAAGAATTGAAGAGAACAAGAAAAGAAGCGAAGAAAAGAGCAGGACAAAAGAGAAAAGAGCAAGTGAAAAGACCCAAGTGCAAGATAACCGAGAAGAAACAGAGCTATTCCATCTGATCGTGTCCAACAATCTGACCTGAAAGAGCTCACTACCACGCATTACGACAAGGATTGATAGAATTGATAGGATCGAGACAAACTCCCACCACTCTATTACCGACTTTCTCGTCTACCCCAAATCCATTACTCCTACTATCTTTATGGTTTTCTCGTTCTTCCGCAAGCGGAAAGAAAGAAAGGCTCCGCCCGTCCCTGAGAAGGACCGTGTGCCAAGGCCCACAGCCCAGGCGCCCAAGAACGTCACCCTCGTCGAACACGGCGTTCTCGGCCAAAAGAAGCCCTTGGACACCCCAGAAGTGCCCCGCATCGAGGTCCCCCAGCCGCCCCAGCCGCCCCAGCCGCCCCACGACACCCCCTCGCCGCTCTCCAGCCTCAAAGACCTGCTCAAAACAGGCTCGCTCAAAGCAGACTCGGCGTTGACGTCGGCGGTGCTGCTTCGGACCGACGTCACGTCGGAAAACAGGGAAGGGGAGAAGCCGCCGACGTTGGACGCGGCGTTGATCGCTGGCAAGCAGCTGGACCAGCTCCGGCCGCCCCGCATCAATACCGACCAGCCCGTCACACTGGCCGATGCGTCCCCCCGCAGCGCCAAGCTGTTGGCATCGCCGCTCAGCTCCAAGTCGTTGTCGTCGTTGTCCAGGTACCCGCCTGCGTCGTACGTTCGCCACTCGCGGGTGTTGTCGGGATGCAGCACGCTAGCCGGCGGCCTCAACGACATGTTCTCGGCGCAAAAAACGCTCCGCCACCGCCAGCGCGAGATCATCACCGACTTGCCGCAGCTGTTGTCGCCCGTGGTCAACTTGTCCAATGCACAGCGCTTGCGGCAGTACGCGGCGGGCCCGCTCTCGGTGTTGTCGGCGGACGGCGCGTCGTGGTTGGCTGCGGACGCTGTGTTGACGGGCACGGAGTTGTCCATCTGGGTGGTGGGCGGCTCCAAGCCCCGCTACTTGAACGTGCAGGACTGCACCATTGTGCCGTCGAGCTACCCCGTGCCCGGCGTGCCGTCCGTGGCCGATGAGACCAGCGCCGAGCTCTACGACCTCATGATCATGCAGGACTACGACTGCAACCTGGCCTGCCTCCGCTTTGCCGACGTGGCCGACTTGCACACGTGGCTTGCGGCGTTGCACTTGGCCAAGTTCGAGCAGACCTCGCTCAACGAGGCCTTCACCGCGGTGGTGCTCTCGCTCAAGGGCCCGCAGCTCCTGGACGTGTACACGCTCTTGGCCCACAAGAAGCGCTTTGCCCGCTTTGAGTGGTGCAACTTGCGCTTGCCACAGATCTCCAACAAGTGGATTCGCGTGTTCATGGCCGTGATTCCTGCCGACGCCAAGAAGAACGGCCGCGTGGAGATGTACACGTCCGAGAAGCTCACCAAGAAGAACTTGGTGCTTTATGTCAACCACGTGCACTCGGTGTACAACGTGTACCCGGAGGACCACCACATGATCGACTTTAACCTGATCATGAAGTTGGACGGCGAGGTGTTTGTGAACAAGGCCTTCGAGCACTTGTTCGGCGGAGACGTGCCGGGCGTTGCCACGGGCTCGGGCTCGGGCTCGGGCCTCTCGTCGCCCAAGCGCACGTCACGGCCCAACTCCGTGACGTCCATGAGCTCGTTCTCGGCGCCGGCCCCGCTCTCGGCCCGCTCCCGCTCCACGTCCGTGAGCCTGGCGCTGTCGTTTTTTGTCAATGCGCCGTCGCCCAATCCGGACTTTTCGCCCTCCAAAAAGAAGGAGACCAAGGACGCCAAGGACGCCAAAAACGCCAAGAAGGACTCCAGGAAGACCCACTTCTTCAAGAAACAGGCCGTCAACAACTTCGTCACCACCACCTACTTCTACCTCATGCCTGACGCACACCCCGGCGTGTCGGCCATCGAGATCATGCTCCGGAACTTCGTGCACATCATCGACGCCTTCAAGTTGTACGGACGCCCTGACCACTTCAGCAGCGACAAGGCGGACCCTCGCTCTTTGCTCTTTGGCTTACCGTCGTTGCCCCACTACTGCTACATGGACAGCGACGACGCGTACGGCGTTGTGGCCGCCAACTTTGACACGGCCCGCTTGCAGGATTGGGGCGAGTGGCAGTGGCGCCAGTGCCTCAAGGAGTTTGTGAGCTGCCTACAGAGCGACGGCGATTTCCGGGGTTCCGGCGACATCAACGAGCTCTTCCGCACGGTGGAGGCGTCGTCGCCGGGGAGCAGCGTGAGCTACGGCGACATGTCGCCGTTCCAGGGCCTCTCCAGGGTGGGCAGTCCCAGGGGAGACAACTTTGCGTTTTTGAAGGGGAGCCCGGAGATGTCGCGGGCGGCCAGCGCCCTGCAAGAGTTGCTGAAGCTCCGGGTGGCGCCGGGCGAGGACGAGCCGGCGGAAGGGGCGTTGGCGACGCCCATGGAGTTGGACGGCCGCCCGGGGGTCGGCCTGGCACGTGACCGCGCACGTGATGCCAGCCACGACCAGCTCCAGGGGCTCCAAGGGCACCACGGCCACCCACAGCGCCCGCTCCACCCCATAGTGGATCTTCCGACGCCCATTGACGATGCGCAGGCGTCGTACTTTGCGCTGGAGAAGCAGATCCCCTTACGTCTGTAAGTAATAGAATTGATCTTGACATGTGCGCTGATCGGCTAGATAAGAAGGAGCATCGAGAGACGGCACGGCGAAGCAACTCAACGTGCCGCGCGGTGCGCCGAGAGTGGCTCAGGCGGGCGAAAGAAGCTGCGGCTTTGAGAATGCGCTTACAGCCTCGCGCCGAAACAAGCCTGCCCGAGCCATGCCCGATCTACGGACGCGCATCATGTTGAAGTAACAGACGTGCATTGCTTTGTTGCCAAGCGCAACACGCGCTACGCGCTTGCACGGCGACGACGCGAGACGCGAATATCACCTGTTCGGATGTAAACAACACGCCGATCACTGAAGGGATATGGATCGTTGACAGAATGATGTGGAGAGTTTTAGGGCTGTTTCAATGGTGTTGCATCTGTTCAATCTTTTCAATCTTTTCAATCTGTTCAATCTGTTCAATCTGTTCAATCTTTTCAATCTGTTCAATCAGTTCAATCTGTTCAATCTTTTCAATCTTTTCAATCTGTTCAATCTGTTCAATCTGTTTGTCACTGTTGGTGGCCGCTACGCGCCTGCCATCCTGCTTAGGGCAAATCCATAACACGCGTGCATACGCGCCGCGGCCGCACGCGTCACGTGTGTCGCCACCCTGCGCGCACGCATCACGAAATTTTTGCACCTCGCTTGACAACAAACCACCCCCGGAACTCGGATTCACAACACCGTGTCCCCCTATAAATAATCGCAGCGCCGCTCCTTATTTCCCGCCAGCACTGTTTTCTACCAGTCTATTGCAACACTCTTCACACTAACTAACATGTCCATTCAACAGACCCCCACCAATGGGTTGACAGGCAAGATCTCCACACTTGACATGAGCAACATGAACGGCACCTCTTTGACGGACAAGTTAGCCGCCGAGGCCGCCGCTAAGGACGCCGAGCTCGGCAAGGACTCCATCCTTGGCAAGGTCGTGGAGTCTGGCGACGCCCAGACCAAGGACCCCGTCCCAAAGGATATCGTTAGACCCGCCCACATCAAAGAAGGCGGCGCCATTGAGACCGCCAAGGTGGAGGCCGAAATCAAGGCCGCCGTGGCAGAACACCAGCAGTTCTTGTCTGCACACACGGAGGAGCGTGCCCGGTTGAAGGCATTGGAAAAGGAGGAGCCCTTGTTGGTGGAGAATAAGCACCGGTTCGTGTTGTTCCCCATCAAGTACCACGAGGTGTGGCAGATGTACAAGAAGGCTGAGGCGTCGTTCTGGACCGCGGAGGAGATTGACTTGTCCAAGGACATCAGCGACTGGAACAACCGCATGAACGACAACGAGCGGTTCTTCATTTCGCGGGTGTTGGCGTTCTTTGCCGCATCCGATGGAATCGTCAATGAGAACTTGGTGGAAAACTTCTCGCTGGAGGTGCAAATCCCCGAGGCCAAGTGTTTCTACGGGTTCCAGATCATGATGGAGAACATCCACTCCGAAACATACTCGTTGTTGATTGACCTGTACATCAAGGACCCCAAGGAGGCCAACTTTTTGTTCAACGCCATCGAGAACATCCCCTGCATCAAGAAGAAGGCCGACTGGGCGTTGCGCTGGATCAGCGATAAGGAGGCGCTTTTCGGCGAGCGTTTGGTGGCTTTTGCTGCCGTGGAGGGAGTGTTCTTCTCGGGCTCGTTTGCCTCGATCTTCTGGTTGAAGAAGAGGGGCTTGATGCCCGGCCTCACGTTCTCCAACGAGTTGATCTGCAGAGACGAGGGCTTGCACACGGACTTTGCCTGCTTGTTGTTCTCGCACTTGAAGAACAGACCTGCGCCGGCCGTGGTGGAGAGAATCGTCACCGAGGCGGTGTCCATCGAGAAGGAGTACTTTACCGACTCGTTGCCCGTGAGCTTGTTGGGCATGAACAGAGACTTGATGTGCCAGTACGTGGAGTTCTGCGCCGACCGGTTGCTCGTGGCGCTCGGCAACAAGAAGGTGTACAGCGTCACCAATCCATTCGACTTCATGGAGAACATCTCGTTGGCCGGCAAGACCAACTTCTTCGAGAAGAGAGTGTCGGACTACCAGAAAGCCGGAGTCATGGCCAACCACAACGACTCCAAGAACGCCAGCAACGCCTTTTCTTTCGACGAGGACTTTTAGGCAAGTTGGGTGGGTGCAGGCTCTGCTGGTTTGGGCCGGGACCCGGCAAGTACATACACGATAGATATCAATACTAATACGACGGTTAAGTAGAAGATCTCAATAAACCTAGGTCAAGTAGAAGATCTCAATAAACCTAGGTCAAGTAGAAGATATCAATAAACCTAGGTCAAGTAGATGATATCAATAAACCTAGGTCAAGTAGACACTATCAATACGCCTACGACGGTAGTCACGTGACGTCCACGTGACTTACGCGTGACGCCGCACATGTCCGCCCCCCCCCATCTCTTCTTGCCGCCATGGCAAAAGGAAAGAACAAACCCAGCGAGGACCGGGCGGCCAAAGGCAAGACTTCCAACGGCCACAAGGCCAAGCAGCACCACGCGCGGAAGGGCCGCCAGGAATCGGGACACGTGGCCTCCGCCGACGCCAAGTTCCCCGTCAAACTAGCCATGTGGGACTTTGACCACTGCGATCCAAAGCGGTGTCTGGGCAAGAAACTCGAGCGCTTGGGCTACATCCGCAACCTCCGGGTCGGCCAGAAGTTCCAGGGCGTTGTCATCTCGCCAAACGGCAAGTCGGTAGTGTGCCCCGACGACCACGACCTCGTGATGGCACACGGCGCCGCGGTGGTGGAGTGCCTGTGGGCGCGGCTCGACGAGATCCCGTTTGGCAAGATCGGCGGCAAAAACGAGCGGCTCTTGCCGTACTTGGTGGCGGCCAATACCGTCAACTACGGGCGGCCGTGGAAGCTCAACTGCGTGGAGGCGCTTGCGGCGTGCTTTGCCATTGTGGGCGAGACGGAGCTTGCGGCCGAGCTCTTGGGCAACTTCTCGTGGGGCTTGACGTTCTTGGAAATCAACCGGGAGGTGCTCGAGCGCTATGCAGGATGCAGTGATCTGGCGTCGATCAGCCGGGTTCAGGACGAGTGGATGGCGCAGCTCGAGGCGGAGGTGCGGGAGCGCAAGGCGCGGGGGCAGGCCGAGGATGTGTGGATGGCGGGCAACACGAACCGGGAGGGGGAGAGAGGGGAGAGCGAGGAGAGCGGGAGTGAGGAGAGCGGGAGCGAAGGGAGTGAGGAGAGCTGGAGTGAGGGGAGCGAGGAAGTGGAGTACGACGCTTTGGGGAATGTGATTGAGAAGGTGGATTATGAGGGGAATACTGTGAAGGCGGATCAAGCGGGGCATACTGTGAAGGCGGATCAAGCGGGGCATACTGTGAAGGCGGACGCGGAGCTTGAGGGTCTAGAACCCCGACATGCCGAAAATAACGCAGTGGAAGCGGCAGCGGCGAAGGTGGGGGACTTGGCCCTCGAGCCCTCGCTTTAACTAGACAGTGACTGGCTGAGCACTCTCCAGTATTGTCTAGTGGAAAGTGGAAGATGAGGGAAAGAAGAGCTAATGGTTGGTCACCGTCTTCTGGACGGATCAAGAGATAAGGCCTCCCCAAGTATGCATTTGCATAGCTTGCTGATACCCTGCACCGCCGGCAATGTCAGCAGTACCAGCAGCGTTCAGCATGCGCTCACTGCGGCTCTGGAATGCCGAATCACCACGTCGAACAGGCTGCTCGGAGTAGCTATGGTGTGGATAACCCTGGCATGCATAGAGCAAATTCGGTTGGAGAAGCAGCCAAGTGAGGTGAAGATGGATGCCACCAATGAAAGCAGAGCCAAGATCAGCAGACTGAGATCTTGGAACTACTAGGCCACTCCGTCTCCTAGAGCCATTTACCTACTATTGCAAGGAAGTTTGTACCATAGATTCACAGTTTGTGTATCTACAGTCTACAGTATTGTATCTACAGTCTACAGTATTGTATCTACAGTCTACAGTATTGTATCTACAGTCTACAGTATTGTATCTACAGTCTACAGTATGTATCTACAGTCTACAGTATGTATCTAAAGTCTACAGTATTGTATCTACAGTCTACAGTATTGTATCTACAGTCTACAGTATGTATCTACAGTCTACAGTATGTATCTACAGTCTACAGTATTGTATCTACAGTCTAGTCTACAGTATTGTATCTACAGTCTACAGTATGTATCTACAGTCTACAGTATTGTATCTACAGTCTAGTCTACAGTATTGTATCTACAGTAGTCTACAGTATCAGTGTAATCCGTCTAGTGAGATCTGTGGTCTATTCTACTGCTACCCTACTATGCTAGGTATCTACCATACATAGGTGTCTATGCCAGATCTACTGCTTCTGATGTGACTACTAGATCAACTGCACTACTCTACACTTTGCTATTACCGTCTTGCTACTGAGTCTGTGCTCTTAGCAGCTGCTAGACCCACGAGATATACGAATCAAACGCTATTCCATATCACAGGGCATGTCTACTGTAGTGGTACAGTACCAGACCTATCCACTATACTGATATAGTGACTAGTGTACTGCCATATAGTGTACTGCTAATACTACTGTACTAGTGTACTGCTGATACTACTGTACTAGTGTACTGCTAATACTACTGTACTACTGTACTGCTAATACTACTGTACTACTGTACTGCTAATACTACTGTACTACTGTACTGCTAATACTACTGTACTACTGCTACCATTATGCCAACACCAACTACTATACTACTCGCTGAGACTACCATGGGAAACACTACTCTAGGGCGAGCCTACGAATCCAAAGCGTCTAATAATAACGTTACCTGGACTATCATTTACCTTAACCTGACATGGTCACTCACCGGTTACAACGGTGGATAATATATATGGATTTCACTTGGGACTCCAGCAACGGAAGAACACTACAACACCAGAGTTCAGGGATTTAGGTTGTATAAGTACTAGAACTGTCTATGCATACTATACTGTACTAGTGTATTACTAGTGTATTGCTAGTGTACTACTACTACTACTACTACTACTATACACTATTACTGTACTACTACTAGTACTACTACTACTATACACTATTACTGTACTACTACTAGTACTACTACTACTATACACTACTTATTCTACTAGGTCCGATATTTTTATTATTCCACAAATCCGTCCTTATCCTATAAATTCATCCATGCCGAATGTATTTTTAGACGATGTTCTAATTGATAATACTACACAGTATTACATGGGTCGGTCATTTATATGCAATATGTGGTTGTAAACTACGGACCCAATACTTGTTCGAGTCACGTTTATGTACTCGCCTGAGATAACCTATAATCTTACTCTGTTCAGAATGGAAATATACCCACATAAAAGGTGGCTACAACCAATTCAATATCGGTACACAAGTAATGTTATTCATGGATAGGTTGTGCTTTAGTGAGCACTACAATAGCTAATTCACTACACTGATAACACGCCACGACAGGTGGATTTGAGACCTGGACACTTAGAAGCTAGCACAGATCTGGAAGGGCATCGTGGAGTACACCTGAACGAGTTAAGAATACTTCTACAGTAGTCTCAGGTCTCTACAGTAGTACTTCTACACCACTCTGCTGTACTGCCTTCACTCCACTATACTGCTGCTTACTACCACAAACCTACGACTACACTCCCGTCACGCAGACAAAGCCCTCACAACTCAAGTGTAAGTCGTGAGGAGAAAAGCCTAATGCGACAGAACTACGTCTTGTATCCAATACGTTCTACTTGTGAATGCCTACTTCTCTTCTAGGCTACTGTTACCTTCTGTCATTAGAAACTGTATTACTACTTACTACTTACTTACTACTTACTACTTACTTACTACTAACTACTTACTACTTACTTACTACTTACTACTTACTTACTACTTACTACTTACTACACTACTTACTACTTACTACTTACTACACTACTTACTAGTTACTAGTTACTACTTACTACTTACTAGTTACTAGTTACTACTTACTAGTTACTACTTACTACACTACTTACTACTTACTACACTACTAACTACTTACTACTTACTACTTACTACTTACTACTTACTACACTACTTACTACTTACTACACTACTTACTACTTACTTACTACTTACTACTTACTTACTACTTACTACTTACTACTTGCTACACTACTTACTACTTACTACTTACTACACTACTTACTACTTACTACACTACTTACTACTTGCTACACTACTTACTACTTACTACTTACTACACTACTTACTACTTACTACACTACTTACTACTTACTACACTACTTACTACTTACTACACTACTTACTACTTACTACTCACTACTCACTACTCACTACTCACTACTTACTACACTCTTTACTCTCTTCTATACTATATCCTACTGTATCCTATATGTAATACTATGCTGTGCCTAGTACCAGGTGCTTCTGAGGGGCATACACGGTAGGTAAAAGCAGAATAGGACAGAGGGTTCCTGCCAGTGGCACTGGTACGCATTCTTTAGTTTAATAAACACAGCGTGTACAAAATCACACCACAATCACCTATTATGGCTCAGTGCTCACCTCTGGGCATCTGTGCGTCAGGTGTTTCCAGAGTGTGATTGAGTCCTCCTACCACTCTACTATCCAGAGAGCATGTACTGAGACAGATAACGTTTTTCTACAATCCTTAGTGTTCAGTCATTTATCTACTTATGAGTACCAGTGGAACCGACTGATACTGTCCCGCCAACAGTCATAGTGTATGTCGCAGGGCCCGAGATATCCTGAAGTTACAAGGACTGTGACTGGATGAGCCACATGGTCATGGCATTATTAGCCTCCTGCTGTCCACGTCTAGTGGCCATTGCCAGTACCTAGTGAGCGGTAATAGCTGGTGCTGCCGCTTCTTGTACATTTTGGCGGGATACATATCTCTTGCGCATCATGGTTTTCGTATTGCCGGTTGGCTATGTTCCTGGACCTGTTGCTACTGTGAAACTGGCGTTGAATGTGTATCCTGATGTGAGATTGTTCATTGGACTGTAGTAGTGTATGGTTGCACCGTAGCTGTGGTCCAAAAAGTGATGGACCAACGATCACTATTATCACTCACTATTATCACTATAATAGTGATAGTGATAATAGTAGTATAATGTAGTGTAATAGTGTAAGTGTAATAGTGTAAGTGTAATAGTGTAAGTGTAATAGTGTAAGTGTAATAGTGAGTGATAATAGTAGTATAATGTAGTGTAATAGTGTAATGTAGTGTAGTTGACAACATAATCTCCTAGACCATAGTCTATCAGTGACTTGGCAAGCTAGATTATTTTTGTCTGAATATTCTGTTTCTTAATTTACAGGGAGGAGATTCATGTTCACGTGTCCGTAGCTCTGATAGACCACAGCTCTGCTCATCGGTTGGCCAGGGTGGGTATGGATTGCACCTCTGACTGCACCTGGATACATGTCCATTTTGCTATCTGTATCCATACATTCTATTCTATTCTATTCCATTCTATTCTATTCCATTCTATTCTATTCTATTCTACATATACAATCGTCTACCTAGCACACCTTGCCTACCTTGGCCAATCAGGTCACAGATCAAGCAATCAGGCGGTCCATCTTTCCACTCATTCTCCCAGCAACTGCAGCTGTGCCGGACTATTGACTCCAGCAGAACCCAACTGCGCCAGTGGAGTGAGCCTACCTCCGGCCCACTGATTATCGGAGCCCCTATTGCTATGTAAGTGCAGATGCATGAAGTCACGTCCATTGACATGTCCGATGCAGAGCGGTGCGCAGATACGAGCCATTCATTGTTGAGTTGACTGCGTGACACATGACTGATGAATGAAGAGATTGGATTGGGATTGGGATTGGGATTGGGATTGTGATTTGGATTGTGGGATGGCTTTGATGACTAGCAATGACATGATCTTATTGATTTTGATCAGTCCATCAGTCTTGATCACGTATCCGATTATGTCTTATCTGATGCACTCCGTTGTCACACACGCCTTGTCCCCATCTACATAAGCAGCACATCCCCGTTGTTGATCCACACCAATGAAGTTTCTCACACCAATCTTATTCCTCACCGCAGCATCCGCCATGTCGCTTCACGCTCATTGGCCGGAGGCGTTGCTTGACGCCTCTGGCCAAGAAGCGTCGCTCGCCAAGCGCCAGCCTTTCGTCAACACCCTTACTGATTACATCCGCGGTTTTCTGCTGGGCCACAGGTCCAACTCACGGCGCCCCGGGGCCAAGCTGACGGAGCCTCGCATTGCTATCTAGCGGACCGCCATGGGGCAGCTTTTGCAGAGCTGCTGCTCGTCTGGGTGTACTGGACAGACTTGCAGGGCTACTGTAGGCAGTGTTGGTTTGGAGAAGTCAGATGATATGGGACTAGTGTAAAGGTAAAGACTATTAATTGATATTATATGATATCTACATAATGACTGTAGGGTCTGACCGCAAGATAGAGGGTGGAGGGGACTCAAAGGTAAGTATGACTCCAAGACTTTGTGAAGTTGGTATCTAAGTACTTTAACATCATCCTCGAAGTATGCACGATATAGATAGTATGGTTGATAGATACTGTTTGATAGCTGGGTTATCACTACTTCTACTACTACATCTAGTACTAGTTCTACTACTACTACTACTACTACTACTTCTACTACTACATCTAGTTCTAGTTCTACTACTACTACTACTACTACTACTACTAGTTCTAGTTCTACTACTACTAGTTCCACTACTACTAGTTCTAATTCTACTACTACTAGTTCTACTACTACTAGTTCTACTACTACTACTACTACCACTAGCTCTAGTTCTACTATTACTACTACTACTACTACTACTACTACTACTACTACTACTACTACTACTACTACTCTACTAGCTTTACTTGTCCAAGTCAGACCTATTGATCCTGACATGTCTAGTGTCAGACCGGCCGTCCAAACTTTAGGTTCTTTGATAGCAGCATCTAGCTGTCTCCAGAGTCATCAGAGCCCACCTCGTGTATCGATCGGGCATATCAACGGGTCGACAGCTCTAAGATTGAAATGAATTGTGAGATCTGCATCGTTACGCCTTGATAATGAGACAATCGATTATCTTGAATAACTATTTTAACTAGGACAATGATATTGATGGCTTTGCGATATTAGACTCGTACTTAGAGCTGGGGATGGTCTTGGGGCATTCTTACGCTGGCCATTGGATAGATTGATTTGATGAGTACACTGTTCAGGATGACTTGGTGGATGTATTTGATGTTTAGGTTCATGGATACCTTCAAAGAGATTGATCTACGTGATTAGATAGTGAGATAGTGAGAGTGAGATAGTGAGAGTGAGATAGTGAGAGTGAGATAGTGAGAGTGAGATAGTGTTTGATCTACGTGATTCGAGTTAAGCTGATCTTCACTCTCTACTTGTTTGATCATTAACACCCAGTTAGCTTTCTTGCGTCCTAGATTGAATGGTCTATCTCCCCTGGGACTTGACTGGTTTGTTAGCTCTACTCTGCTAGCCAGTTCAATACGTAAATACTGAGTATCTGCTATGGAGTCCACAGTATGGCGTGCCAACTTTGCCGAACATTTGTGGGCATGGACAGGTTGATTGGTCTATGAAAGTCCCGACCATGGAATCCGAGCATAGAAGGTTAGGTGCACTTGAGATTGAAGATCAGCGCTATTGCAGTGTAGCCATGTGAATGTTATGATGCTAATATGCTAGTGCTAATATGCTAGTGCTAATATGCAGTGCTAATATGCTAGTATGATGCTAATACATACAATATATGTTTTCGTGGAGTCTTCAGATAATATTCATAGCTATACTAATGTCTACTATTCATGGAATTGTGCAAATAAAACACATGTTCATAATAAATAACAGCCCCAAAATCCAATTCATCACGTCGCTCCCCTCTTTTTTGCAATTGATCGCATTGGTGTTTTAAGAGGTTTTTTAAAGTTGTTCTTAGTGGGTTAGCAGCTTTGAAGATGAAATCTCGCCGTTTGCGTTCTGGAGGTTCCCAATTCGATAAAGAGATATTGGTCGTTGTCGATGCGTTAAGAGCGGACTTTTGTATGATGTGAATTATTCGCTGATGCACCTTTTCATAATTTGGTTAGGGACGAAGTTTCTCCGTTCACAGCCTTTTCTAACCCACCAACTGTCACTCTTCCGCGTGTCTAAGGTATCACGACTGGGGGCACTCTAGTTTCATTGGTGCTGTTTTGTAGCAGATGGAAGATTCACAAGGATTACCTCACCATGACTGCAGCAGTTTAGGTATTCCGGCTTAAGAAAGTATTCCATTTCTTCGGCGATGATACCTGGCTTAAAGTGTTCCCTCTGGAGGAGGTTTTGAGATTTCTGACGGAACAAGCCATTTTTTGTTAGTGACTTCACGGAAGTTGATAAATGTTCCTAGGCACTTACAGGAAGAAAACGATGATGCGTCTTGGGATGGCTTGATCTTGCATTACCTCGGCTTGGATCATATTGGACATAAAGGTGGACCAAACTCTGTATATGAAGCCTAAACAAGAGGAAATGGATGCTGTTCTCGAAAGGTTGTACAATTCAGGGTTGTGGAACTACTCCACCTTCTAGTTTTGATGGGTGCCCGATTGAGACACAAGATGATTTATTATTCTCAAATGCTCAAAATGATTAGTGCCATCTTTGGCCTCGTTGTAATTACTGATCATGACTGCTTCGATCATGACTGCTTCGATCATGACTGCTTCGATCATGACTGCTTCGATCATGACTGCTTCGATCATGACTGCTTCGATCATGACCTGCTTCCCTATACTGTTCAATCAAGATCTCGTCCTAACTTTATCTCTTTGATGTGCTGTCCACCGATAATCTATGAACAGAAGAGTATATACATATTGAACTGTTACGGCAGCAACTAGCGATGCGGCACATAAACCTTGTGGATACACCATCATGAACTGAACAGTCTCATAGGGTGGTGACCCAGCGCCTGTCCTATCGCGGCTCCATCAAGTTACTCCACCATAGACCCAAAATATATCACCTCACGCGTGTGGTAGTGCTATAAGCACCTGGCTAAGTCCGATTGCAGCCCGCCTGCCTTAGTCAAACGCTTCACCGGTGTGACTGATTGCACCAAATAAACACTGGTGTGACTGATGTACCACTGTAGAAGACGGTAGTAGGCACAAATGGCTGCTCGTGAAAGCACTTCCTTTTGGTCTGCCAAGAAGCAGTGAATGTTGTGTAGCCGTAATTGGCTTCTGGTCAACATCAACCATTGCCGTTATTGGACAATGGCAGAGTCTAATGGCTCAGGTGTTTGTTCGGTGATGTTGGGCCTTGGCGAACAAAAAAAAAAGGTACACACATTCCGTGGCTCTCAGCAGTCATCTGTGGGATGTTTGAATACTGCAGAATGGCGTGGCAGAGTAGGTTGTCGGATTGTTTCAGGAACGATAAGGTGTCGATATTTCGGAAGATTCTGACGGCTGCTTCAATAGTAGAACTCATCGTTCAGAGGATATAGTGATGATTGGCTAGAGGATGGAGATTTATGTAGTATATCAATGTGCTTCAGCAATAAGTTCTTGGTTTTTCGAAAGGAGCTTTTCTGGTCCTATATATCTAGTCATTCTATTGGACTCGCTTGCTTGCTTTTCTGCTTGCTTAATGATTTTCTGCTTGCATTTCTGGTTTTCTGATTGCTTAATGATTTTCGGCTTGCTTTTCTGATTTTCTGCTTGCTTTTCTGATTTTCTGCTTGCTTAATGATTACTCTCAGATCTTCCTGCTCCTTACAAAGTAATATCCTGGGTAACTTCGAAAGAAAGTATTGACTATCAGATTCTCACCGTCAAGATAGAAAGGTTGGAATGGTAGCCATGCGTACAACAAGGTTGGAAGTCCCCCTGGACGACAGCGTTTCTGAACGGACTTGAAGGAGATCCATATGAGACAACGGAAGGTATTCAGAAAGATAAGAATTGGTGCCAGATTAAGAAGCATTTGTTTGAACAGGACCCCAGTGTGGCATGAAGTAATACATAAGGTGGTGAAGTTTGGATAAGAGATGTGTGGCAGAACCTTGTCTGCTTCAAAACTGGGGGACTTAGATCCTTTATATGCTGATGACATTACCAAATCACTTATGTATAAGGAGTACTGACTCATGTTCCAAGTGTCCATAAATAGACCTAGGCACCAGCGAAATTCTTGGGAATGAACATGGAGGTTGGTCCTAATAACAATGCTTAGCTTGCTGGACTATATTGACAGTTGGAAGATTGTGGACAGGTGGGAAAGTTATACTCACACCCCAGAACAGGAACGTCTTCATGAACTTACAGAAGAAGAAGCCAACTGCAATGAATCTGACTAGAAGAGTTGTGGGAAAGCTTGTTTGCAGCAAATACAGCCAGACGGATATAGCGTGTCAAGTGCTGGACTTGGAAAGGTAATAACCAAGTGTAAACATATGAAAGCAGCCAATATGACTGAGATTCTAGTAGATTCTAGTAGATTCTAGTAGATTCAGTATAAACCCCAAAAGGAATTGTTTTCAGAGACAACAACAGGAACATTCAAGAACTCGCTATATGGTAATGTAATGAAAGGCCCTATATCAGTAGTGGCGGTGGCAGAATGGCATATGGTCTGGACAATCAGCTGGTGTGTAGAGTGCCTAAGTGCCGACAGGCGCCCACCTAGTCTAGGTCATTGTTTTCAGGCTAATCCATTACCCGTGGAGCTTTAATAAAGCAGTCTATGGCAGGCCATAAATAGGTCAATAAAGACCTGTAATACACCCCGGCTTCTAGGTTTCATAACCAGCAACAATGGAACATGTGGAAATGATGCAAGCAAATGAGGATTCAACAAAAGGCAGGCTCCAAACTAAGAAGTCCAATTCCGCCCAACCACTGCCTAATCCAGTGCAGATAGACGATAAAAAACTTTGGCCACCAAAAGCGTCTCTTTCCCGAGTATGGCTTGTATGTACAAGGCACGCATTGCTATGGCTGTAACAGCTATCAAATGACACGAGTAAGTCATTCACCAAGTGTCAGGTTTTAACACCAACACTGCTGAGTCCAATACACTGATTATGATGGTTCATAATTGTGAAATACATACTCTCTATAATTCGTGTGTCTGGAGAAAACTAGCAGATCTGGTAGCCCAGGAGCCTCAACGTGCCGGCTGCAAATCCACCCCGTGACCGCGCACACACGTGACCTCACACGTGACCGCACAGGTGACTGCGCACGTGACCCCGCACCACAACGCCTACCGCCTCCCTCCCGGCGGCTCTCCACGCCATGTGTGCGTATCATCTTCCGGCCCTCTGGAACCCCCTCCTCAATGTGCTCTTCAACAACCCGCTGCTAGCGTCCATGGCGGCGCTCGTGCACGACCTCCAGCCGCACACGGAGATCACGGTGTTGGTGCCGCCGGCAAGTCTGATGGCCGCCGACGCCATCACCGAGGACTTCATCCGCTCGCACGTCCTCCGCAACTCGCTGGGCGTGTCGCTGGCGTCGGCGCCTCGCAAGGTCCACCCGTACGTCTACACCACCTTGAGTGGCAAACAGGTGTTGGTCAAAAACGGCCACGTGTTCTCGGGCAAGGGCTTCAGGGACTCTCGGAAGGTGCAGATCACGGGCTTCGACTGCGTGGCTGCCTGGGCTGACTACTTGCCCCGGGGCCTGGTGTACGGATGCATCCTTCTCCTGGCGCCGCTCTGTGGCGAAGCGACGGCCGTGTTTGAGGCGCCGCTATTTCCGACGCGCTTGGCCCTCGGCGCCGCTCCCGACCCGCGGCTGCCTGGGTGCTCGCAGACCCCGAAGACGCTGGCCGCTTCTCACACCCCGAAATCGCTGGCCGCTTCTCACACCCCGAAATCGCTGGCTGCCCCTCAAACCTCGGAGTCACTGACCACCCCTCAAACCCCGAAGTCGCGGGCGTCCGCGGGCCCCTCGCCCGCCGGTTCCTCCTCCGACCCCGCCTTCCTGGACCTCCTCCAGAGCTTCCCGGCGCTCTCTCGGTCCATGGCCCCCGCCTTCTACTCGCTCTTCCATCACAACAACCGCGCCTTCCTGGACCTCCGCAGCCGCAAACGCCTCCCGCTTTCCCAGATCAAAAAGCTTTTTGCAGCCATGGTGGCCGAGGCCTTTCGCATTGTGCAGGACGCAGTCAACTCCGACTCCATCGACGGCGACCGTGTGCACAATCTCTTGACGTCGGTGGCCATGAAGAATCCCTCCCTCGACATGAACCGCTTGGTCCACGAGTTCGTGGAGTTCAACATCTACGACCGCTTGTGGTCGCTGCTCGTGTTCCAGTTCTCTGACCCGTACCCCGCGGGCTCTTCCTCCGAGGACAGCGAACCCAAAAGAAAGGAAGCCGTCTCCCTCAAGCCATGTCGGGTCTCCCTCACGGCCCAGCTATATAGGGACCTCCTGTGTCTCTCCCTCAACCAGTTGGATATTCCTGTGGACGAGCCCTGGTACCTCAATATCCTCTACCGCCGCGTTGAGGATGCCATCAAAGTTTTCTCGGACTTGTCGGGGTCTCGCATCACCAACCAGCGAGAGAAAGTCGCCATCTTGACCCGTACTGTACAGCTCTTGACTGAACCCAGCTCGCAGGACGACCTGGCTCTCGTCGTGGACGCCGATACACTCATCGGGCTATTGATCATGGTGATTGTGCACTCCAAGGTGCCCAACTTAGAGTGCCATCTCTACTATATACAGCACTTCGGCCTCGCGTCCGCTTCCGCTTACCCAGATAAGCCCGAGCCGGGGTACTTGAACTACATTCTCCTGAACTTCAACGCTGTGGTGTATCACCTCCAGGGCTCCAACGCAAAGGAAATCAAGGCATCTTCGGAAAACTACGCCTTTTGGGCTGCAATACAAAAGGGGGACTATGGGCAAGTCGACCACCTTTTGCAAATCGACCAGCTTTTGCAAATCGACCTGGACCAGGGCCTCCCGCGGAGCCACTTCCTCCACAGCAAGAACATCCACGGCGAGAGCTTCTGGTTCATCGCCATCCGCGCCAACAAGACTGCGGTTTTCAATCTTCTTGCGGAAAAAACTCAACCCGCATTATCCATAGAGGACATTGTCTTCGACATCAACACCAGCACCCGCCAAAATCTCTTGATGGTGGCTCTCCAGCATGAAAACCCGGAAATCATTCATCATCTTATCGATATCCTTGTGTTCAACTTGTCGGACGCAGAACTCGCCGCCTACGTCAATTACCCGGACCACCGGGGCCGAACTGTCGGCCATTACCTTTCGCACGACCTACAAGCCTTGAAGCGGCTAGGCAGGCTCGTCAACTGGAGCCACAAGGACCACAACTCGCAGACCCCGCTCTTTGGGTTCTGCAGGGCATATGACCATCCTACATACAAACAGCTCATAGCGTCGGCGTTTTGTCTTTCGGACGTGTCATACAATGTCCACACCGACCGGAGCGGGAACACGCTTCTCCATGCGCTCTCTGGCGGGATCCCGGAGTCGGGTCTCCTTGAAGGCGCCTCGGACGCACCTTCCCGATGCGGCAACTTTTCGGCGGCCGTGGACGTCAATGAACTCAATGCCCGGGGCCTATCGCCGGCGTCTCTCTCCATGCGCTACAACCGCTTGGAGAATTTGCAAGTGCTTCTCTCAGCAAAGAGCTTCATATTCGCTCTTGAAGACCCGAAGGGCTTTCACAATCTTCTGGATAGCTACAGTTTTTCGGCGGCCAAGAAAAACCATACCGGCGTGTGTGAGCCCGAATTTCGGGAGATTGAGCGCTTGGTGGTTTCGGCTTTCTTTGACTATATATTTCCCCAAAGCGCCGGCTTGCAGGTCGGAGTCATGAGCGGGAAGTACGACGGAGGGAAGAGAGACTGGCAGATACATATCGTGTGCAGGTCACCCATCAGCACGCAGTTTCTTCCGCTCAACTCGTTGAAGAAGATTATCAAGGCGCTCTGGATGTGGAACACGCTGCTGTTCTTGCCCATGGATAAGCTCTGGGTCAACTTCCCCGAGACAAAGTCCAACGACCCCGTGGACGCCAAGTTCAAGCTCAATCGGCTCCTTGAACACGTGAATGTGTTTCTCCTGTCGCTAGCCTTTACGGAGGAAAGCACCCAGACATTTTTCCGAGATCTAGTGCAGCGGAACAGCGAAGCGCTGGTCTTCGAGATGGCCAAGGCAGTGACGAAAGAGAAGACGCCTGAGACCAATTTGGACGAGCAGAAGCTCCAGGAGATGTACTATTTCGTGGACTTCTCCAAGAAGGACCTCGTCAAGTACCGTCTCGTGATGCGGAGATTGAGCAACTTGACGGCGTGTGGAAAGATCAAGGCCCAAGACACGCGGGATGCACACGGAACCGTTCTCCAGGCGTTTGGAATGCCGAGCTTCAACGGGAGTGCCGCTCTCCATCCTTGGGGCACTTTCCAAAGCTTCGTGGCGTGGCTCGAAGCCTGCACAGAGCAGCTCATTCAGCAGTGTGACCTTCTCTTTGGCAAGATGCACCTCTGGGAAACTTTGTACAGGCAGATCAAGGGCTTGAACAAGGAGATGGCCGAACTAGAGGGGGTGGTCCTCAAGCGGCCGCCGGGAGTCGAACCGGGGCTGCCACCGAGGAACACCTTCTCTGTCGAAGCCGTTCCCGCAGACGAGAACTTCCGAGAGGAGTCCGACTTCCTGCTGATATTCGGCTTGGGCGACCTGAAGAAGGCCAAGTACAAGCGGCTTGTGGCAACGAAGGCCGAATGCGTGTCCAAGATCGCCGACCTCAGCGCCAATTTGCGCCAGAGCCACGAGGCCCTTGCCGCCGAAATCTCCCAGTTTCTCCTGTACCGCCTGAACATGTTGGCGTTGGGCCTCAAGCGGTTGACAAAAGATTCAGTGCTTTCGCTCCGGCATCGGAATGTCCAGCTTGAAAAGTGTTTGGAGAGCGTGAGGATGACCACCCCGGGGAGGGCAAGCAGGGCCCGGGCGTGACCGCCCCAGTGTGACGGCCATGGCCTGCGTCCGCTGCCGCGAAGCCTGCCGCCCCCACCCTCCGGCACCCTCCGGCAGCCGCCGAAACGCCAGACAGAGCCCCAGCGGTGGTGGAACCTTCTGGAACACCCGTGCACCACCACACCCGTGCACCAGGTTCTCACGGCCCCCGCCCAGATCGCAGCGCTCCTTCTGCCAGCGCTGTTTCTGCCAGCAAAAAACCAAGATGGCAGTATCACACCAAGATTTGGCTGTGTCCATTATCAAATTTCTCCAGGCCAGCGTGGCTGACAAAACTGTCAGCGAGGACTTTTCCGAGTCCATTGACGTGGCCATCGACTGTATTGCCGATGCCTTCGAAGTCAACAAAGCAGACTCGGAGGCTGTGGACCAGAAACTCGGCGGCAGCTTGTTGCAACTCGTGAATGGGTCAAGCACAACAGCCTCCGGTGCTTCCCAAAATTCCAAGGCCACGACAGGCGAGGCCGAGAGTGTGTCCGCTGAGGCCAAGGCCGAGGCAGACGCGTTGAAGGCAGAGGGCAACAAGGCCATGGCCGGCAAGGACTTTGCGCTTGCCATCGACAAGTACACGAAGGCCATTGAGTTGGACGGAAGCAACGTGGTGTACTTGTCCAACAGGGCCGCAGCATACTCGTCCGCGTCTCAACACGCCAAGGCAGCGGAGGACGCCCAGAGGGCGATTGAATTGGACCCTGACTTCGCCAAGGCCTACTCGCGTTTGGGTTTGGCCCAGTATGCTTTGGGCAATGCCAAGGACGCCATGGAGGCATACAAGAAGGGAATGGAGGTTGAGGGCGCCAGCCCCACAGATGCCATGAAGAGAGGCTATGAGACCGCCAAGAAGCGGGTAGAAGAGGAGTTGGAGAGCACCATTGCCTCCAGAGAGCCAGAGTCCGGATCAGGAGCAGGCGGAGCGGGCTCCGGGGCCAACGCAGCAGGAGCAGGCGCAGGCGCAGGCGCTGGGGGACTCCCCGATTTGTCGTCCATGTTTGGCAGCGGCGGAATGCCAGACTTGTCGTCAATGTTTGGAGGCGGTGGTATGCCGGACTTGTCAGCCATGATGAACAACCCACAGGTGATGCAGGCAGCACAGAGCATGATGCAGAATCCGGAGGCAATGCAGGGCTTGATGAACAACCCCATGATCCGCCAAATGGCCAACAACTTGGGCGGAGAAGGTGGGCTTGAAAACATTCAGAATATGGCACGCCAGTTCATGGGGAATCAGAACCAGAACAATGAGAGCTAAAGGGTGTGAAGGTTCGAGATTGATTGCGATGATCGCAGAAGATCAGACGGTCCGAAGCGAAGACTATATGATGGTGGTTCATAAAGCATACAGCATGCGTAATTTGATTCCCCGATGCGTCGTGATTTAAGTAATGGCTAGGTAATCGATAAATCGCCAAGTATCCCATTATGGGCCGCACACGACATAAGAGCAGACTCAGACAATCGGTAGGGTTCCGGAGACCAGCTATGAATGCAGCATTAATCATGGACTAAAGCAGCAAAGAACACATGTCACCTAGCCGTTCATAGAAGCGTCACATAAGCCAGCCACTTAAGCCAGCCACATAAGCCAGCCACATAAGCCAGCCACATAAACCAGCCACATGAACCCGTATTGGAGTCAGGTGTGGCATTGATTTTCGGCAAGACTTCTGCCTCACCTCGTTAACCTTCATTCTTTTCACGGTATGTGGCGTTGCGGAAGAACAAGCGTGTCAATGCGCTAGTAGTAATCACAGCGGACGTGTGACTTGTCCCCAAACACTAGACTGGGGTTCAAAGATGGCCTTATTAGTATCAGGTTGCGAGTTGTGCGAGTTGTAAATGACCTCACGTTTGGTGCATGGTCCTTGGGTTTAGGTATCGAGGTGGCATCGACCCGAGAAGTATTATCATGAGGAACGTATTGGTCATGGAGACGAGAAGAACTAAGCCTGTGGAAAAGTTCACTCACACCTCCAAATAACCTGTCTTCATTCCCAATCCGGCCACTACCCAGACAACAGAGTTGATAGTCTTTATCCATATCCATAAAGTAGCCCTTAACAAATGTGATTATCCGGGCAGCATTCCTGTCTCCCTAGGATACTGTCACAATACCAGCATGTACGAACAGCCCAGGCTAAAGTTGGCACCACTTGGCGGACGGCTCTCCTTATCGCCTTCAACCGTCCTCTTTGGACTTCCTGGCCGAGTTAAGCCCGTAGCTCCACCCCTCATATCTCCATGGTTTGTATTTGATATTATCACAGCGCTAGGAAGCAAATTTAATCAAGCTAAAAAGAAAGGGTGCGAGACTGTCACTTATCATTATATACGCGGATGGCTGCAAATCGTGAAACGCCTATGTGCAGGAGCGCGCTATATAAGCCCCTCCTCCGGTCGACCAGGGCGTACCACTGCACGCTCAGTCAGAGGCCCCACCAGCGGCGACCGGGCGGCTGTTTCTTCTCCTGCACATTGAGACACTGTGGCAGTCACGTGTTGGTCCGGCGGCGTCATCGTTCAGGCTTGCATTGTTTCAGCTCGTTCAGCTCGTTTCAGCTCGCTCAGCTCGCTCAGCTCGTTCAGCTTGTTTCAGCTCGTTCAGCTCGTTCAGCTCGTTTCAGACTCGTTTCAGACTCGTTTCAGGCTTGCATCGTTCAGACCGTCCCCTTATACACTGCAAACGACGCCCGGCGTCCAGCAACCGCTACACTGCCGCCCGGCGAGCTCAGGGGGTCCCGGAGGTACTGGTGTGCACGCTCACGCGAGGCCACTGTCGTGCAGTACCGCCATCTACAACAACTGCATTCATTTGTGACCACCACACCGACTGCCTCACCCCCGGCAGGCTCCAGAAGTGCATATCCCCTGATACATAAACTGCTCTGATTGGCTGTCGAGGAAGTGCCCTACCATACGTTTCAGGTGTTTTGAAACTGTCAGAACGCAGTTGGCAGCGCATGAAGAAACATTGGTCATTATCACATTGCCAGGAATCTTTGCTGTGAAACTAACCATACTCCACTGCAGCTGTCTTAGTGGATCGGAGGTGAATTGATGGACGGGTTTGCAGACACAATCTGAATCAATCAATCCAGTCAATCAATCCAGTTCTTGATCAGTCCAGTCAATCAATCCAGTTCTTGATCAATCCAGTCAATCAATCCAGTTCTTGATCAATCAGTCTCATGTCCCAGCAGTCGTCCATTACTGTCGGCGTACGTGTACGCCCCTTCACTCCAGAAGAGCAACTCAAGCTCATATCCTGCAGCTCCAATTCCACCTTCTACGCAGACGGCCAGATCCGCCACAACCAGGAACAAGAGGAACTCGAGCTAATGCGCAGCAGGCCCAACTTCATCCGCAAAATCGTCAACGTCGTCGACGACAAGATGTTGGTGTTCGACCCGCAGGAAACAAACCCGTACATGCAGATCCAGCGGCGGAGCTTCCCCCAGATGAGCAAAAACTCCCGAATCAGGGACCTCAAGTTCGTCTTTGATCATCTCTACGACGAAAAGTCGTCGCAGATGCAGGTGTTTGAGGGCACCACTAAGCCGCTCTTGGATAGTGTCCTCGAAGGCTACAACGCCACGGTTTTTGCATACGGCGCCACCGGCTGTGGCAAAACTCACACCATTCTGGGCACGTTGGAAGAGCCGGGCATCATCTTTCTCACCATGCAGGAGCTCTACCGGAAGATCGAGGCTCTCAGCGACACCAGGGTGTTCGACGTGCTGATTCTGTTTTTGGAGATCTATAACGAGAGTATCCGCGACCTCCTCTGTCCGGAGACCAGCCACAAGAAACTCAACCTACGAGAGGATCTGCAGCAGCGCATTGTGGTGTCCAACCTACTGGTGCACAAGCCACAGAACGTGGCGCAGGTCATGGAGATGATTGTGTTGGGCAACCAGAACCGGACCTGCTCGCCGACAGAGGCAAATGCAACGCTGTCTCGGTCGCATGCCGTGTTGCAGATCAATGTTTCATCAACAAGCAGGCTGGCCAGCTTGCTGCAGGAACACAACTTCGCCACGCTCTCCATCATCGACTTGGCAGGTAGCGAGCGGGCGGCTGCCACCAAGAACCGCGGTGAACGCTTGGCTGAGGGCGCCAACATCAACAAATCGTTGTTGGCATTGGGCAACTGCATCAACGCGTTGTGTGCAGGGCCGGACATATCTGGCAAGGCGGCGGAGCGGCGCCGCCGGCCGCCGCACGTGCCCTACCGGGACCTGAAGCTCACGCGGCTCCTCAAGTTTTCCCTTGGTGGCAACTGCAAAACCGTGATGATTGTGTGCATCTCGCCGCTGTCCAAGCACTACGACGAGACGTTGAATGCGTTGAAGTACGCCGACCGCGCCAAGGAGATCAAGACCAAGGTGATCCGAAACAAGCAGAACCTCGACCGCCACGTGGGGCTGTATTTGAAGATGATCACGGAGCAGAAGCAGGAGATCGCGGAGCTTCGGGCCCGCGAGGCCGAGATTTCGGCGCAGGCCCGACGAGAGGCGGTACTGGCTGCAGGCGCATGTGTGTCAGCGATCTTGGCGGATGTTGCGGCGTTGCGGCAGACGATCGAGCGCCACAGCGGCGCAGTGTGGGAACGAGTGGTGATTCTTGCCAAGCGGAAGGTGATGTTGATGAAGCTCGACGAGTTGCGCGTTGTGCAGGAGCTGCTCCGAAAGCCGGCGCCGAACGGCGGGGGCGGGGCGCCGGGTGCAAAAGACGCTGCTGCGACATTGTCGCGAGTGTCGCGGTTGGTGGAGCAGGTGCGGCAGAACATGCTGCGCGACATTGTCGCGTTGGAACACGCGTACGAGGCCACCCACGAGTTGGACGACATCGTGGCCCGGTGCACGGGTTTCTCGGCAAAGCGCCTCGCCGACCTCCCGGCCTACGACCTGCAAATGGCCGCCATGCACGCGGCCTTGTGTGCGTCCGTGCACGAAGCCGTGGAAAAGGACATCTTGGTGAACTCGTCGGTGCTCCTCGACTACTTGATCGGGGAGTTGGACGACTACAAGCTTGGGCGGGCGAGCGTGGCCACTATGCAGGACGCGTCGGTTGGCCCGATTCACACGGTGGAGATTCTTAATCGCATGGCCACGGCGGACTTTTCGATGGCCGTGGATGCTGCTGCCGATGTGTTTGTTGCCTTCAAAAGGAGCCAGGAGAAAAGCGTCGGGGAGAACTTTGCAGGCGTCGGGGATAACTTCGCTGGCGTCGGAGAGAACTTTGCTGAGGCGCTGGAGAAGACCGACAAACGCAGCTCCACACTGCCCCTCCAGCAGTTTCCTCCCAAGAGACGCGGACGGGCTGAAAAGCTTCACGACAGCTTTGACGACTCGATTGCCACGCCGAAATCGGATTTCGACGACGAGACCACGTCGTTTGATCACGTGAACCATTCCATTCTTGATGCCAACGAACTAGGCTTTTCGCCGGGCCTCCAGTCGCCACCAGAGGCTACCAAGGCCTATGACCGGGCGAGCGAACAGGCCTATGGGCCGATGGACGACAAAGGCTACGGGCAGGCGGACGTCAACATATCTGCCGGCCGCCGCCGATATGTAAGCGCATCCAGTGCAGGCCATCCCAGGTTCGGCAATGCAGACTTGCAGACAACGGCGCCGGAACCCATGGGCTCACGTGACCCGGCCAAGGAGGTGCAGGACGACTACGACAATCTCCTCCGCCACCCGCTTTTGAACAAGCAGGCCAGCAAGGTTGTAACGCGGGACTAGACGATTGCGGTGTGGACCACGGTACAAGCTGCAGCCGGAATACTGGCAATTGTCCCACATTGGGGCGCTGGATGATCAGTGTGTCCTGCACACAGACCCCGTCCCGCCGATCCAATAGATGCGGCTTATGCTGGATGGCGAAGGGCAGCTTGGTAAGTGATGGCTGCAGGTTGAAGGTCACGTGCCAGTTCGGCAATAGAGCGGTGACACTGTTGGAAGGGGGAGTGGCCCAGTCACGTGTTCCACATCTTCACGTGATGGCGCACGTGCGCACGCGTACCACGCTCTACGGGTGTCGCACGGGCGTCGCTCAACGGTGTCGCTCTACAGTGATAGTCAGCATGCTTAGCAGTGAAATTGAAGGTCTAGTAACGGTCGCGGTTGTTGGAGTCGTAGTCGTTTGAGCCGTAGTCTCCGCCGTAGTCGTTGGGTCTACCAGTCGACCCAGAGCCGTAGTTGTTGGATCCGTACGAGTCATTTCCTGAGCCGAAATTGTCTCTTCCCGAAGAGCCAAAGTCGTCCTTTTTAGACCCGTACGAGTCGCTGTTCCTTCCTGAGGACCCGTAGTCGTCTCTGTTTGAGGAGTTGTAGTCACCTCCGTAGCTGGAGCCGTAACTATCTTTGTTAGAAGAACCAAAGTCGTTTCTGTTGCCAGAGTCGTTTCTGTTGCCAGAGTCGTTTCTGTTGCCAGAGTCGTTTCTGTTGCCAAAGTCGTTTCTGTTCGACCCAAAGTCATCTCTGTTGGAGGATCCATAGGAGTCGTTGCCATACGACTGCTTGTTGCTGGAGCCGAAAGAGTCCTTTCCAGATCCATAAGAGTCGTCTTCTCTTCTGGATCCATAGGAGTTGCTGTTTCCGGATCCGTAGGAATCCTTTCCAGAACCATAAGAGTCGTCGTTATCTCTTCTGGATCCATAGGAGTTGCTGTTTCCGGATCCGTAGGAATCCTTTCCAGAACCATAAGAGTCGTCGTTGTCTCTTCCGGATCCATAAGTGTTGCTGTTCCCGGATCCGTAAGAACTACTTTTTCCGTACGAATCGTCATTGTCTCTGCCGGACCCATAGGAATTGCTCTTTCCGGTTCCGTACGAATCATTGGATCCATAAGAATCATTCTTCCCGGATCCATACGAGTCATTATTCGACCCATACGAGTCATTGTTTGACCCATACGTGCTCTTTCCGTAGTCGTTGTCCTTGTCGCTGCTCTTGTAATTGTCGGACCCGAAGGAGTTGCTGCCATAAGCGTCGCCGCCATAGGCATCATCCTTGTTCACATGGTCATTCTTACCAAAGGCGCTCTTGATCTTGTCGCCGACCTTTTCAACGGTGGACTTGTGTCCGTGACTGCCGTGGCTGTCGTTGCCGTAGCTGTCGTTTCCGTAGCTGTCGTTTCCGTAGGTGTCGTCGTTGTCTCTTCCAAAAGCCATTGTGCTTGAAGAGCCTTCCAGGGGGCGCCAGGTATTTATACCCTGGCAGGCACGCTCCCTATCGCGCAAAGTCGGTGAATGACCGGAATTCACCTGTAGCTCCTGCGTTTCACATTGACATTGCGTCATATGCGGTCTCGTCACAGCAAGTGTGGTGTAGCTGCGATGCGGGCAGCTGTGGGGACGTCGTATGCAGTGCTGCATGGGCAATGGGCGGTGCTTCGGCCTCTGTCTATTCATGCGTAGAACGTGATCCCTGCAGGCTGCCGCGCAGTTGAAACACAAGTGCGCGAATCATCCTTTACTTGCTGCCTTCCTGGACCACGTGCCACCCGCGGGGGGTCTTCCATGCGGGCGCCCCTTCGCCCTCTGCACGTGATATGCGCCAAGGGGGCCTCCTTGCCCGAGGTACTGATCTTCGCCATGCCTACGTCATTGGGCGACCTTGCTACACCACGTCCTCCATGCGTATATTGAATTAGTTTCCCTGGTGAATCGTCCGGGAGGATCTATATCGCCCGAATAAGCCATCCGTTCATGATCTGGCCAAATTAAGCACACACGTGCAATCAAGTCATCTGTCTGACATCGGCGGCTTCTTGAATGCATAATCTTATCGGTACTTCCAATCTCGAGGCTTGGCCACGAGCTGGTATTCTTCACTTTCGGCGTGTGTCTTGGGTGTGGCTCAGTCTCAACGCTTGGAGCTTCGGTGATGTACCCTTGAGCCATTCTTCGAGGCTGTGAAATCTTACCATTCTTCGAGCTTCAGTACCTTGTATCGAGCTTTGTACCTTGTATCGAGCTCTGTACATTGTATCGAGCTCTGTACATTGTATCGAGCTCTGTACCTTGTATCGAGCTCTGTACCTTGTATCGAGCTCTGTACCTTGTATCGAGCTCTGTACCTTGTATCGAGCTCTGTACCTTAGCCATCCTTCAATTGAGCTCTTCAAACAATAGAGCAATCCTTCTCTTGCGCACTCAAATCGGCCAGCAGCATGCTCTTCATCCCCCCCTTCTTCTTGAGCTTCTTGGTGATGGTGGCAACCAAGGCCTTATCGTTGATCCTGGCCAAAGCCTTTTCCTGGCCGTTTTCTGCGGCTTTGATGTACCACTGTTGAGATTCCGTGCTGTTTTTAACGCAGCCAATGCCCTTGTCATAAAAGTTGGCCAACACAAATTGGCCCTTGGAGTGCCCACAGTTGGCAGCCCGCTTGACCCATTCAAACGCCTCTTGCTCGTCCTTTGGCAAGTGTGGCTCCGCGCCCACCATGTACCATGCGCACATTGCAAGCATGGAGTCTGGATGGCCTCCCAACGCAGCTTTGGTGTAGTAGTGGATGGACAAGTTGGCGTCTGCGGGAACAACCTCTCCCATTTCGTAGTGGCGACCCAACACGGCCGACGCCTCCACGTTGCCCAACGCCGCAGCCTGAGCAAACAATTGTAGGGCATACTTCTGGTCCTGTATGAGAATGTCCGAGTAGCCAGTGTAGTAGATCTTGCCCAATTCGTATGGTGCAGCGGCAGTCAATTCGGTGGCCACATTCAGCGCCCGCTCCAACCACTTGATGCCTAGCTTCTTGTTGACCCGAGTGTCTTGCACACCCATGCGACTGTTGAAGAAGTAGATGCCAAGCTTGTACATGGCAGCCGGATGGTTTTTGGAGGCGGCCATCTTCAAGAAGTCGATACCCTTTCTGGAGTCTCGTCCTGTGCCCAAACCTTCCTCGTAACAGTGAGCCGTTCTGAAAGCACACTCGGTGTGGCCTCTCTTGGCGGCAGCCAAAAAAAGATTGAAGGCAGAGCTATTGTCCACTTTGCCAAAAACCCCCGAGCTGAATGCATCTCCCAAGAGGTACTGTGCATCCACGTATCCCTTGTCGGAGAGCTTTTTGAGGTAGTGAAGGGCCTCCTTTAGCAAGTCGGTCTTCAAGGTCTTGCTGGTGGCGGAAAAGTCATCTGCGGGCCCGAGCAGCAGCTTCAGAGGCGTCTCAAGCCCGGACAAGTTGACGGGCGCCTGGTCCACGAGAAGTGCCGTCTGCAACATGTACTGAGCGTACTGGAACAACACTGCAGGATCGTTGGACTTCTTGGCATTCTTCCGGTAAAGCTCGATGGTCTTCATACGAGGCATCAAATGCTGGGCGGCGTTCTCGCCCAAGTATTGCTGTATGATGTTCTGGCTCATGTCGGGGAGCGAGGGATGCTCCTGGAACAGCAGCGTGGAAGACACCGAGGGGTGGGCCGCATGGAGATTCCTGTACATCTTGGACCCGCCGGGCGAGTCGAATGTGGTCACGGACAGATCGGGCGACGAATTCAGCCCCGCAAACCCGACCGGGCTGAGGGTGCGCTGAGGCCCATCAAGGTTCTCGGTGCTATTGTCAAACTGGGGGTAGGCGAGGGGCTGGTTGATCTGGGGAGTTGGGCCGTTGATGTTATCGTATGGTAGAATGGAAGGATGCACGATGGGCAACGACTCTTGGCGCTCAAACTCCTCGAGGAGGTCGCCTGTTGGATATATGGCGGTGGAGGCGGTCTTTTGCCTATAAGGATGTTGTGACATTGTCTTCAAGCGAGAGGGAAAAATGCAGCAAGGAAAGGATGTTAGTTGGAATGTAATGAAAGTAGTCTTATAGTGTGGGTGAAACTGTGGGAGAATCTTTTCTTAGACTGAGTGTTAACGAGGTTTCAGTGACACAGGATACAAGAAAAAAAAAGAAATTAGGCGTGGGCGGAAGTCGCAATTGGTAAAGTTTCGGGCAACAGATGTGAATAGGGACGGACAGGAAACAGGCGGACCAAAAAAGAGGTAATCAAGTGAGGCTACGGAGGGGCTGGCGGGAAGCGGCCATATAAAGAACACCGACTTTTTCCCGCTGTTTCAGATTAGCTGCTGTAGCCCGACGTGACACCGCGTGGATTCCGCTCCGCAGAACATTAAGGTTGTCGCAAATGCACGGCCGAAACGCGCGTGGCGATTTGTTTTTTCCCAAGCCGTGCTGTGTGCAGGTCTCGCACGGCATACAAGCGTGGTGCTGTGAATAAGGGGGGCTTACTGCGCGTGGCCATCCCACACGACGCTGCGACCGCTATAGTTGGGAGCCGTCAGGCTTGGTGCTGCGCCGATATGCAACAACCGTTGCTGCAGATTCCTTGGGCATCAAGCCGGCGTTGTTGCTGGTGCTGCCACGTACATGGAGCCGTTTCAACTGCTTTTGTGCCTGTCACAAAGTTGCCCAGGGGTTTCCTTGAGTATAAGTATGGCGGGCACCCGTCAAAAAGCGGTCTGATGCTTTGTTAGATCCGCATGCAAGTAAGTGGCGCTATTTACGAAGCGCGCACGCCAGACCTTCTCAGCCCACCAGAGGTGGCCTTCCAGTCTCGACTAGCTGCTAGACTAATTTGCAGACGGACCGGTCCTTTTGCTCTGTGCACGCCCTCTGTTTGGTTCCAGCCGAATTGCCGGTTTGGGCACGGGGTGTTCTGCACCTCGGCGTAAGTTTAACGACGAGGCAGAGCACTCTTTAACATAGACAATGTGGCAGAGCACATTTGCGGCTATATGCAGGCCGCGGCCTCGTTTGAGGCCCGCGGATGCTTGCCGAGGCGAGAGGAAGCGTGGCCAGTGCAGCCGGCATTGGGTCTGCACATGTCATTAAGCCTACACTTGTGGTTGGGTCTGCACATGGGGTATGGCTGGCTGCTACGCTTCAGGTATGGCCATTGTGGATTACACGCGATTGATGTGGTGCTCATATAGTCGAGCGTGGGGCATTTACACTTTTGGGTATCGTTAACCGTTACCGCAGACCGCATTCTCCTTTACCATCCCGCATTCTCCTTCATCATCCCGCATCCTCCTTTATCATCCCGCATTCTCCTTTATCATCATGGGTCATGGAGTTGTTCGTTGAATCAACGCGGAGTGTGCAGGCCATGTGGCACGCCATGTGCCGGGGCACTGGTCGGTGAGTCGTCACAGTCATCTGTCACGGAAGATCGCTACGTATTGTGGCTGTAAGCGAACCATTGTTCATGTCGCTTCAGCATTGCGGTACACATTGTGATGCAGGACAGCGTGACTTTGAGTCACGTGACGGAGTCGGACACTCAGTGGAGCACCGAACACAGGGTCTCCAATTGGCGGCAGATTGCTGCAAGTTCCCGCGCCAGGGTATCTATGAATAGAAGTACGCGGCAACTAACGCCGCCACGGCAAAGCTGGCAAACGTCACACTGAGGCCGTGCCTGATGGGCTTCGACCCCGATTCCTGGTTCACCAAGAGCCGAGCCCTGTCCTCGGGGTCCAAGCTAGCTAAGTCAATCTGCGACAGCTCGCTCGTGGTTTTGGTTGCTTGCTGTTGCTGTTGCTCCTGTTGTAGCGCAGCTTCTGCAGCAGCAATATCGGTTTTGTTCTGAGCATTCAACTCCGCAAAGTTCTGCGAGAAGCGGGAGTTTTCCGCAGTGTTCCATCTTTTGCTGTCAGAGGCCAACTTCCGTTTCACACTGTCAGTGGTGGTGATGGAGCCAGTGGTGTGCTCTTCGCCGGTCATGAAACTCAAAAGACCAGTCAAAATCGTCAGCACGCTCCATGCAGGATTCCACGTATCGGGGTGGTAGTCACTCATACTCAAACAAAGCCGCGTGTTGCAGGAAAAACGGCCGTTGGGCGTGATCATGGATATCGAGGGGGGTTTGAAAGGATACTCCAGGGGGAACCGAAGAATTCCGTGGTACTGCCCATTTTCATACGGGGTTTTGGGCGGCCCTGTGATCACATAGTGCCACTCAAGAATGTTTTCCTCATTGGGCCGTGCTATTATGAAAGGTGGCGGGTTGGCCTGGATTGTCTTGTACTCTTTGTTCAACCGCTTCTGCGCTTGTCTGGAGACCATTTGCGTGTCTTCAGGGGATTAATGAGATTCGAGGGGTTTGTGAAACTTGCGTGGCGACTGAAGCTCAAGCGAGGAAATGTTAGGCGAGGGAAGATGTGATACTAAAGCTAGTCAATGGCAAGGCTCGCTAGGTGGATGTTGATGAACCGGGTGCACAAAGAAATGCAGTTGTTGGAGTGAGAAACCAAGCGCGCTGTGATCCTGGGGGCGTGCGCCGACCAATTCACTACACCGGTCTTCGAAACGACTGCCAGCCTGGATCCGGCAGCCCCATCCCCCTACGAAGCCCTAGCACGCCCTAGCACGCCTAGCACTCAGCCGGGACGGTCCGCCTCCGATTGTTTCAAAACAATGCATACGTATATGCAGTACGTCTCTTTGGTGGTCGGTATTGAAGGGCAGGGTGGTCCATGGTGTTTGTGGCAGCGCTACACTATTGCTTCTTTGTTTGTGGCAGCGCCACACTATTGCTTCTTTGTTTGTGGCGGTGCTACACTATTGCTTCTTTGTTTGTGGCGGCGCTACATGTTGATTTATTGTTTGCAGTTCCTGGCTTTTGACTCGTGGTTTGGAAAACGTGGCAACAAGCAGCTCAGCACTTTTGAGCTGCTCCAAGAATGATGCTGGTGCTTACCAAGTAGTGGTCGCCCTTGCGCTGTGCAGTGGCAATGTTCGTCCTCACGTCCTCGCAGCAGTGGCTCTCGATGAATGGCAAATTCTGCCACACGTCGACCCGGTACTCACGTGAGCTGGTGACGTTTTTGCACCCATCGGCCAAAGCGGTCTTCATTTCGCTCAAGGTCACGCCGTGGTGGCTGACGCCCAGCCCGAGCTGGGCCTTGTTAGGCGGTGCTTCCTGGTCCTCGTTGTAAAAGTCGTAAACGAGAATCCAGCCGCCCGGTTTCAACATCTGCTTCATTTTGGCCGCCACCTGGTTATAGTCGTGGAGATGGTGGAACGCCAAGGAGCAGACCAAAACATCGGCAATTGCAGTCAAAGGCTCCATATCGAAGCTGGGCGACAACACATCGCCGCACACCGAGGACACGTCCAAAGCGGGATACTTGTGGTGAATTTTTGCAGCTTTGGCATCGAACGCCGACAACATCGCCTCAGAGATGTCCACGCCCACAATGCGGCCCTCGGAGACGTACGGGGCGATCTTTGAGGCCACGAGGCCGGTACCGCAGGCGAAATCGACCACGGTGGAGTTTTTCTGGAGCAAATTTCCAAGCTTGACGCCCTCTACGGATGCCGGGTCTTCAAACTTGCTGTGGGCCGCACGAAGCTGGACGGCAATTTCCTCGCCAGTCAAGACAACATGGTCAGACTTTGCGGCGGAGGGAAACTGCAACATGGAAAGCGTGACCAAATCCGACAACACCTGCATGGAGGGGAGGGAGTCATAAATCAAGGCATCTTTCTTGAAGCTGTCAATGTTCAGTTGCATGGAAGTGTCGTGGGACATGAGAAAAAGAGTGGTTAGAACTGAGAAGTGATGGCGAGGAGGTTGCAGCTATAGTGCCGTGCTTGCACATAGCGCCACTTGTGTACCGGCGTGCATCAGAATGGGTCTGCGCGAAACAATATTCGCCTAAGAAGTGGTGATGTCATTAATCAATAAGTGGGTGTTCAGTACATGTCAGTGTACATCAGTGATCATCAGTGGTCAGTCATCAACATCTCAATGATTATTGTGCTCGATATACCTGTGATTCGCTGATGATCTGTTGCTGATCAATAATCCAAGAGTTCTTTCCACCGCCTGGGGGAGTCATTATTTGGACCATGTCTACTCTCATGCCATGCAGAATGTACCTGGTGTGCATGTGTAAGTCAATCTTTTTATTAGCATTGGCCGCCATTTGGGGGTGATTAATTGTGGCGGTGGGCAGAAGCTTATTTGGCTAGTGGTGATGGTGGCCCTGCGCGACGAGGTTCGTGGCCAACAAAATGTCCGAGGGCGTATGCCTTCTGGTTAGAGCCGATTTGTTGGTTGGTGTGTGAGAAGCGCCGTACTGGGTAATGACATCTGATAGGAGACAGGAAGGTGGGAACCCTGGGATGAAGATGAAGATGAAGATGAAGATGAAGATGAAGATGAAGATGGAGCTGTGTACACTTGAAAGGAACAGATCGCAGATTCATCACACTCATCAGTCACCTCAGATAAGTCAATCAGTCATCCCAGATAAGTCAATCAGTCATCTCAGATAAGTCAATGATCAGTCATGGGTGGAAATGCCAAATAAAGGAGCAAGTGGAGAGCGGAGAAACTCCTTATGAGCGGCCAGCGCTCGCATGCCACCAGCCTCCACGCATGGCCTCTTCCAGCAAGCCCTGGTGCCTTATCGTGGGGAACTTATCTTATCTATAGATAGTCGCGAAAAGAAACCGGAACAGGCATGGAACCCAGAGGCCGCCGCGCGGGCGCGCAGTGTGCAGGCGGGCCGATATTTTGCACCCATAATGGCAGTATTCTCCATGCAACACCAGCCGGCGGTGCAGGATAGGCGTGATGGAGATCACTATAAAAGTGGCATTCCCAGACAAGCTCCAATCAACACCAGCTCCAATCAACACCAGCTCCAGTCAACACCAGCTCCAACTCAATCCAAGCAATCACCACTCGCAGCCGAGATCGACCGACATTGAGCAGATACAGAGATTGACCAGATACAGAGACATACTCAGTATCAGACAACCATCAGACAACCATCAGACAACCATCAGACAACAGATTATCCAAGCAATGTCGCTTCCTGCTGAATTGACCCAGGACATCGCCAACGGCAACCTCCGCAAATGCATCTCCGAGGCCACGTACGACCAGACGCTTGCTGATACCTTTGAGAAACTCAACCAAAAACTCGGCGACGCCCCCGTCCAGTTCGACCCCGAGAAGCACTTGAAGTACTACCTGAAGGACCCGTTGGACCAGCACAAGTTCCACTCCACACGCAGAATCACCATGGAGGAGTTAGGCCTCACCAACAAGTTGCAGGTGTCGCCCATTGGCGTGTCGGACCCCTTCCCGCTCTTCACCGACGAGGCCGTCGACATCATGAAGCGCGAGTGCCTCAGAAAGGAGCGGTTCTTGGAACACGCCCGCAAGTCGTACAACTCCACGTCTGGCTTGGACTGTGTGATGCGTGGGTTTGTCACGGAGCGCAACCAGGTGCTTGCGCCGTTCATCTACGACGCCTGGACGCACCCCAAGACCTTGGACTTGATCTCCACCATGGCCGGCGTGGAGTTGGAGGTGGTGATGGACTACGAGATTTCCCACGTCAACATCGGCATCACCGACGACAAGACCGCCTCGGACCAGAGAATCGAGCACCAGCGCACGGAGCGCGAGAAGATCTTCACCGGCGAGAGCGTTGGCGACGACATCCCGGCCATCGTGGGCTGGCACTACGACTCGTTCCCGTTTGTGTGCGTGTTGATGCTTTCGGACACCACGGACATGATCGGCGGCGAGACGTATCTCCGCATGGGCGACCAGAAGATCGCACGCGTGAGTGCACCGCAGATGGGCTCTGCTGCGGTGTTGCAGGGCCGCTACATCAAGCACTTGGCGCCCAAGCCGTTGGGTGCCACGGAGCGCATCACCATGGTCACGTCGTTCCGCGCCAAGAGCCCCAAGGTGTTTGACGGCTCGGTGATCAACACGTCCAAGCCGGAGATCAACTACGGGTCGCGCTACAATGAGTTCTACCGGCAGTGGGTGGAGTCGCGTGTGGACTACGCCAAGGGGCAGGCGGACGAGTTGCGGGCCAAGGTCAACAGCGACAAGGCGTTTGACAAGGCGGGGGCAGTGGAGAGCTTGAAGGCGCTTGAGGAGTACATCCGGCGGACGTACCAGGAGATGGAGATTCTGGCCGAGGAGGCGGAGCAGATCAAGATGAAGGGCTAGGCGATGAGATCAAGATGAGGCTAGGCGACGGATCAAGATGAGGCTAGGCGACGGATCAAGATGAGGCTAGGCGATGAGATCAAGATCATGCTAGGTGATGAGATCAAGATCATGCTAGGCGATGAGATCAAGATGAGGCTAGGCGATGAGATCAAGATCATGCTAGGCGATGAGATCAAGATCATGCTAGGCGATGAGATCAAGATGAGGCTAGGCGATGAGATCAAGATCATGCTAGGTGATGAGATCAAGATCATGCTAGGCCACTCGGAAAGTACTGGCTAATAAATATTGTTTTAGGATTGACACCGGCCCTGCTGTTGCTACCACTGTACGAAGCGATGAAGAGTCAGTCACTTCAGGCATGAGAAACCTATTGGCCCCACATGGTAGTGGCTAACTGGTACATTGAGTATGCAAGCTTAAGTTCACCTCAAACTCCGGCATAAGCAAGGTCTAATTCCAGACGGGTCTACTAGTTTCCGAACGAGACCATTGTTTGTTGTTGTATCACCTTGTATTGAATGGGAGCCGTCTTTCATTTTACAAAAAGATCATGTTAAAATTTACTGAGTTATCACATTCAAAACCGTTTTTTCATAAAATGAATAAACCAAGAAACATTCCTCGTTATAATATAGAAGAGTAGTTTTTTTTGATTCCATCAGTATTTATCGAGCTTTATGTCTGGTTAAAGTTTAAATTAACATGAGGTAGATTAAGACTACTTATTGATTAGTAATTGGAAATTCAATTGATAGAATTATGAGGTATTAAGAGATAGTGATAGAATTATGAGGTATTAAAAGATAGTGATGGAATTATGAGGTATTAAGAGATAGCGATGGAATTATGAGGTATTAAGAGATAGTGATGGAATTATGAGGTATTAAGAGATAGCGATGGAATTATGAGGTATTAAGAGAAAGTGATAGAATTATTGACTTATTAATAATTAGTATATTTACACTTTTCGCCTCGGCCGCCAATACTTTAAAATCCACGCTCACTATATCCTAATGATACAACAAAAGAAAGATATATATGTCATATCTCTCAGCTTGATTCATGAATGGCATCTTTAAGCTATAATTCTTAAATAGAAACCAATTTTACTGCTTATTCATTCGAAAGGCAGTCACTGACTTTGTCCGGGGCACAGCCGAATTCTTATAGTTTGGTTCAATTGGGGGCTCACAAGATTATCTTTGTAGAACTGTCTACGTTCATTCTGTAGCAACTTCTGGTACCTAGGTGTATTATTGATGGCTCTTCCCAAGGGAGAACCAGTTTTATATATTTACCAGAGTAGGAGCTGAGTGGCTAATTGGTGTTTTGGACTTACTACACACGTCTAAAATCTGCGATGCTACCATTGTCCTCATGGGTATGTCCTGTGGTTCTACCAGTCCACCATTGAAAATATCTCTGCCACTGCTGAAGCTACAAGCTATTAACGTGACAAGAGAAGTTGTCCAAAATTGAGCAGGTCTCCTGGTCATTGATCCCAGCTTGTGACTGTTCATATCTTGTGTACTTTTTGAGCCAATGTCCCTCTAACCTTGCTCTATTTACCGGCACAAAGCCTCATAAAGTTGTCTAATAGGTACTGCTATTTGGCTGCCAAATTTGGTGAAGTTTGCAACAAGTATTCGAGTATGCACTTATGTTGAAGAAATTTACATGAGTATTGCTGCGCTAAATTCAGACTGATTATTTACTAACCTGTAAAGCTACTGATTCTGCTTTTCGCATCAAAAGACGGATATGATTCAGACAAAAAAGTATTTAAATCAAGCCATAATTCACAGATGGGGTCTTTATTCGCTACAGTGGAGTCCAGGATAAAGTAGCATAACTCTTAGATTCGACCAGTGACCCACTTATGCGCCTCTCCAGAGACCATAGTAATTCTACATTCCTCAGTTCAAGCACACCTAGCTAACAACATATCATCGATGTGGTGATTTTCCATATGTTTTTTGTCACTAAGGCTGTGCCGCGTATCTCTTAGTCAGTCTCAAAAGACGCCCACAATCCTCAAGTATCAGTGGGTCATTACTAGTATTGACAATCCCACTTCCAAGGGTTCTTTTTACAGTTGCACAATCCAAAGAATCAAAGGTTCATTACCGCAAGTTATCATCCACTGTACTGACTGTTTTCGTTTTTTATGTATTTCGCACCCAATCATATAAAAGGAGAATACGCGCATGCTTTAGGTCCCACTTTTTGGTTGCTTGATGGTATTTTGATTTTTAATTATTAATTACTAATAACTTATTTTACTTTATTTGACTCTGTTTTCTGATTTGTTGCCAACTTGTTGTAGCCGTTTTGAACCCCTCTTTTCCATACCCTTTTGGCTTTGTCATACCAGTAAGGTCTTAAGCTTCAGCAAAGAATGGAATTACGGTGACAGTCATTCAAAACCCTCAAATTCTCCTGGAGATTCCAGTTGATGAAGTGGATTAGCATGAGGAGAGCGTATTATTCTCCACTCGCTAGTACCAAGATCAGGATTTCCTGTCCGGCCAGTTGAGAAGACCATCAGCTCTATTCAATCCATTCTGGCATAATTCATCTTTCAATCCACTCTTGCATAATTCATCTTTCAATCCACTCTTGCATAATTCATCTTTCAATCCATTCTTGCATAATTCATCTTTCAATCCATTCTGACATAATTCATCTTTCAATCCATTCTTGCATATTTCATCTTTCAATCCATTCTTGCATAATTCTTCTTTCAATCAGTTCTTTTGTAGAATGGATCAAGAAAAGGGGTAGGCCCAAATCGACCCATAATCCACTGCGAGATGTCGCAAACCAATGGCTGCGAAACAGTGCGAGAATGCTTTCACTCGCCTGCACATCACATGATGGTGGCCTATGATCGTTCTGAACTGACTAAATCTCAAAGTTTTGGCCCTGTTTACACACTACTCTATGTTGTTTCACAGCTTATACAGCAGACCCAGATACGGTTGAATGGAACTTGATGTCACGGATCTGGCTTTGGGTCTGAACATACAAAAAGAACATACTCTGTGTTGGATTCTGTAGTAGCGTCTGGTGCCTATCAGGTGTATTCGTTGATGGCTCTCCCAAAGGGAGAGCCGCTTTTATATATTTACCAGAGTAGGCCGTGTGGGTGGCTGGTTGGTGTTTAGATCGACGTTGTACGGTACACACGTCTAATCGATCTGCGATTCTACCATTGTCCTCAGGGGTATTGTGATACGCCTGCGGATCTGACACTGACAGTATTATCAATGTCACTACAAGTCTTTGAAGAAACAGCTATTAGTTGGGTTGAAACACCAAGCTAGCAAGTGACGCAGTAGTCTAATACTGCCCCTTATCATATGTCACCATTGTACTTGATATCTATTGTTTTTGAGTATTGGAGCTTCGTTCTGACTGTGCGCTACACACAATTTGAGTATTTCAATAACCTCCCGGTGGCCAAGGTGGTAAGGCACAAGACTGTAATAGCACTGGAATCTTGCGATCGGACGTTCGAATCGTCCCTGGGAGATTTTTGCTAGCAATTGCCCTGCCTGTGCTTGAAAGAAGGTTGAATGTTCTGCCGCAAAAGGCTCCTGCACATAGACGCAGCTGTGTGCTACCCAAGTGAAGCCCAAGTTTACATAGAGCATGATATGGTGACAGGGTTCCCGGATACTCAGAAAGGATTTCTGACTGGTTGATGCGTGAAAACCATCATCTTGTTGGGTCTTTACTGTCAGGTTAGTCTGAAACGTTCGTTATGGGTAAAGGCATTAGCAATTAGATATAGCATGATTATGTGTGCCATGATGTAGTCACCCTCGCCTGAAATGATTGGTTGCTTGTCTGGTCTGTGCTATTCTGACTCTGGAATTTCTTGATCCCACACGTTCACGATCCTGGAACTAGTAGCGAACATGTGACGGCCTGCAACCAGTATTCTTCAACTCTTCTTGATTTTATTCTTCACTAATTGTCACAATTTATCTATCACCATTCTCATTTACCATTTACACCTACAAAAGCAGAACAAAATGGAGCTACTACCTTTCAATTCAATGATATTCTCTAATATCTTTTTTAACCAAATCAACGTATAAATAGGAGTGCTACTCAAGCATTAAAGTTCTGGTTCTGCACCATTCCCTATTCCGGTAGTCTAACTAAGCTTAGTCTAACAACTAAGCTTTATTCGTGTCATGGAGCCCCGCATACCAGAAACTGCTTCACTTCATTTGTCAAACCACGTCCAAATACATGAACGATGGGTGTAGCTACCAGCAGGCAGTTGGCCATTGGATAGAGTATTAGTATAGACCACATGACTAGGTTACAGGACGGCTCTAGAGTAGACAACCAGCCAGGACGGGCTTGGCAAGGACTTGAGAGTGTGTCCACGGTATATATAAGTCCTACACCTACGACGCTCTGGTCAGTGTCAGCCACCCGTTGTAGAGTCTTCAAAAACCAGACAGCCACTGCACTGGATGGCTGGTTTCCAGCGGAACAATGTGGGTCTAGCTGTCGTTTCGTGGAGCAGTGAAACAGCGTAGCAGACCATAGGGCAGGTCAATGTGTACACTGGTCACGTCATCAATGTCGTTCCCCACTCAGGCTCTAACGCTGCTCTCAGAATCTCTTTCTGTGTCTAATACTTTGGACGCTAACATGAAGCAGATACGACTGACGGGTACGGCTCCGCCAGGGTGCATTCTGCTCTGACTACGCAGCGGCCATGTCTGTGGTGGAAGCTGGGGGCCTTGGGTCTGATTGTTCTGTGAATGCACAAACCAAGGAAGGGGAAATGACTGGGAGTGTGGTGATGGAGCTATAGCTGAGGATATAAAGAATTGTGTAAAGTTGACAGCGTATTTAGTCAAAACGTCAAAAGGAAGGAATTGAGAAACATATAATCAAACAGATTATGGAAAAGACAGTCAAGAGATAAACTACTTATCCAATAAACTACTTCTCCAAAACACTCCATACTAGTCACAAGCAGTGCACATGCTGCACCAGGTTTTGAGTACGATCTCGCTGTTACCCCATTAAATGATCAGAGACCTGTGGTTGGAATACGTGGCTTTAAATGCGTTCCCAAGGAATGGCTTTTGCAATGTTGCCCAATTCGTATATCACCTTGATAGTATTCAGTCAGACATACAATACAGAGTGCCGCAGTGTCAGTCTCACTAGAGTTGCCAGAACCATGGAATGTACTTCCAGGGCAGAAGATCGAAAGGGCCTGCCCTTTTGTACAGGGCATGGCGTTCTTGGTTGAGCCGAGACAGGAAGTGACCTGGTTCCGCCAAAAATGCTCTAATGTAAATTTGCTCAGTAAGTGTGTTAAGTATGCATGTCTGTTGGTCAATGATGACTTATGCTCCAAGTGCAACAAATTCAACAGTGATCACTTTGAAAGGACTGTTTATACTCCGTAAAGGAGTCATCTGTACAGTACCCAGTATAAATTCCTAGATACGGCTTATACATTACCGTATGAACTACAGCAAGCGTAGTACATGGATGTCATACAAAGCTGCGGTTTAGCAAGCCCAATGAAGTATACCTTGGGTATAAGCCAGAGGCTGCACACAACAGCGGCAGCATGAGAGAGCTTGTAAGTGGACTTGGATGAGTAGCGGTGCAAGACTGTCTGGTAAATCAGCTGTGACTGTCATAGAATTGGTCAGAAGTGTCTGCAGCACTTGGTCTGGCGAGACGTCTGAGTCAACTACGTTGGACAGATGAGGGTGTCCACGCTCCTGGGTGGAAGACTGGGTTTCTGACGTGACAGTCTAGTCTGGGACTTCTGGGACTTCTGGGACTTCTGGGCCTGACTGGCTGTCCATCCGACGACCCTGTGACCTATCGCACAATACAGGACAGTAGTGTTGTACACGTGGGTAGATAAGCAGGTCCGGCGTGACTGGTGGATGCAGTAGAGCTGAGGAGGCAGAGTAGGTAGTAGTGGTGAAGTGGCTGAGCTTTGGTACCCAGAGAACTGTTCTTTGCCCAATTCAACCGTAGACTGCCGTCCAACGCTACACTTGCAGCCGATCCGTGTGGCTGCCTGCCAGCGGGACACCTTACCATTCTACATCCAAGAAGCTTAGTCTATTGTTGAGATCTGCCTCAGACGCCGCTCCACCTGCTGTAATGCCTTTTAGAGACAAGCTGCCACACCACAGGGGCACACTTGGATCTACTGATGAGACCCACTTGGACCACTAACGAGCCTTGGGACCGTCAATTTATGCCGATGTCCCACTGAGCTCCATGGCACTATGGTTCCCTGCTGCGCTGTGAAGTGTCTCCTACTCAGCCGAATATAGTCAATTTGTCATTTCAATTTGTCAATTGTCAATTTGTCATTTCAATTTGTCAATTTGTCAATTTGTCAATTTGTCAATTTGTCCTGCGGGCTTTGATGTGTAGCTTGTTATTTATAGTGCATTCAAATTCCATGCAAGCGGTCATTGCAAACAGACTGCTGACTGCCAATGCCATTCAAAGGGTCAACGTTCTGAGCCTTCATGCTGTTGGCTAAGAGAGTGCCTACTCAGCTCTCGCACACCCCAGTTCCGTTTGTACCCTCCACGTAGCTCCTTTCCTACCCTCCACATAGCTCCATTCCTCACCTACCCACTTGTGCCACGCCTCCTTATTTACTCCCTCCTACCACTACTGCACTGCCGCTGCTGAGCCTTCCACGCGTGATCTCCGCCCCTTACATGCATGTGCATGCGTCATTGTCGCCCACTTTCCAATGACTCGATGACCGGCCCCAGCCATGTTCGGCGAAACCGGCGACCGGATGCCGAGGGATGCACCACGGCGGCATCAACGCCTGCTCCATGACACCAACGCCAGCCGCCGCCACACGCCTCAGTCTAAGCGGACTTGTACGATCTGAAGATGCGCTCTCCTCTCTAACACTAGCCCGTTTACGGGAACTACACGCGCCGGGTTTAGGCCGTGGCGCTTAGGTCCGGCGGCCGCATGCCAAAGCCATCATATGGACACCTTGCCAGACGTTCCATGTCCATTGCAGCGATGTTGCAGGGTGCACGCAACCGTAATACGTCTGGTTGTCAGGTGTAGATATTTGCATGGTGTGCAACAGCGATTGCAGGCTTGGTGTGAGGTTTGGCGGGATTATTTTCTGCGTCGATGGGGCAGACGTGGTTACAATACACTAGGGCCGTTACGGGTTGAGCTGCTTTCTTGCTGACATGCCACCGCTGAACTGAGCAGTTCATGGAAGCTTCAACTAAGACCTCACATGGAGACCTTTCCTCTAGTCCGAGGTTCTCCAGCACCAGCACCAGCACCAGCACCAGCACCAGCACCAGCTCCTACAGCTGCCCAGCTGCTCTCGACGTGCTGCAGGAGCTGCAGAACCGGTCACTCCCCCCAGCTACCCCTGCTATTAATGCTGTTTCCCAGCCTGCCCCTTTAAATGCCGCCTGTCCCTATAAATGTCGCCTGCCCCTAGAAATGCCGCCGGCCCCTATAAATGCCCTTCCTTCAACCCCGCAGCCATGAAAGCTTGGTATTTGCTCGCCGCCCAGCTAGCAGCCGGCGCAGCCGGCCAAAGCCCTCCGCTCCTCTTGTACGCCAAAATCAACTGTGTCCTAAGACCGCTCAACTGCGATAAGCTCACCGACGTGCACTTCTTCAATGTCTACACGGTCGGCCAGCAGGAGCCGCCCCCCTTCTCCGTGTTCAAAAACGGCGTTGCAACCACCAACTTCTATGAAAAAACAGAGTATTTCGGCATATTGCACGGCTGGTTGGTGTTGGGCCCGGACGTGGCGCCGTTTCCATTGGAGTTGGACTGCGAGTCGCGAGTCACCAACATAGCCTTGCACATGTGCAAGGGCGTGGGGCGCCGGTGGTTTGTGATGGCGGCGAACGCTAGCGGCGTTGACTTTGATTGCCAGAAAAGCGAACTCTACTTGTTGCCCAGGAAACTCGACAAAAAAGGGCGACCTGCGCCGCTCAGGCAGCGGCGCTGGAGATGATCCTGCTGCCGGAGCTGCTGCCGGAGCTGCTGCCGGAGCTGCCGCCGGAGCTGCCGCCGGAGCTGCCGCCGGAGGCTACTGGTATGGGGTACTGGCCAGCATTAAGCTGGGGAAGCTGGGAGGGGGGAAGGAGGAAGCGGAAGGTGCAGGCTAGGGATGGGCTTGGAGACTAGCTGGTGTACATTAAGTGAGTATTCTGGTAACAAGATTTGTCTGTCATCTATATTGCATCTACTTGCATCTGTCAGATCCGCAGCGTTACAATACCCAGGACAATGGTAGCATCGCAGATCTTAGACGTGTACCGTACCCGTCGTCCAAAGCACCAATTGGCCACTCACGGCTCCTACTCTGGTAACTATATAAAAGCGGCTTTCCTTGGGAAGACCATCAACGAATACACCTGATAACACTTGACGTTACTAAAGAATCTAACATAGAGACTAGTAGTAGTATATAGTGAAGAGTAGAGTATAGTGAAAAGTAGAGTATAGTGAAAAGTAGAGTATAGTGAAGAGTAGAGTATAGTGAAGAGTATAGAGTATAGTGAAGAGTAGAGTATAGTGAAGAGTAGAGTATAGTGAAGAGTATAGAGTATAGTAAACAGAGTATGGAGTACAGATTATAATTCTAGTAGTAGTGTAAAGAGTATAGTGAAGAGTATAGAGTATAGTGAAGAGTAGAGTATAGTGAAGAGTAGAGTATAGTGAAGAGTATAGAGTATAGTAAACAGAGTATGGAGTACAGATTATAATTCTAGTAGTAGTGTAAAGAGTATAGTGAAGAGTATAGAGTATAGTGAAGAGTAGAGTATAGTGAAGAGTAGAGTATAGTGAAGAGTATAGAGTATAGTAAACAGAGTATGGAGTACAGATTATAATTCTAGTAGTAGTGTAAAGAGTATAGTGAAGAGTATAGAGTATAGTGAAGAGTAGAGTATAGTGAAGAGTAGAGTATAGTGAAGAGTATAGAGTATAGTAAACAGAGTATGGAGTACAGATTATAATTCTAGTAGTAGTGTAAAGAGTATAGTGAAGAGTATAGAGTATAGTGAAGAGTAGAGTATAGTGAAGAGTAGAGTATAGTGAAGAGTATAGAGTATAGTAAACAGAGTATGGAGTACAGATTATAATTCTAGTAGTAGTGTATAGAGTATAGTGAACAGATTATAGTGTTAGATTATAGAGTAGAGCACAGTAGTAATGTAGTCGCCTGGTACTTTCAAAGATCTCATCACATTTCTACCATTTACTAAAATTATAATGCTCACATTCATGAGGTTAGCCTAGTGGAACAGGTTTTTAATAAACCAATGTTTACAAATTCACTACTGTTTTGTAATACTAATAGTTGTATTCTTGAAGTCTCAGCTGGTTCGAGATCACACCCAACGAGAAGGTACTACTGATACAGAATGCGCTGTGGTGAGACGACGTGACTGCAGTGTACGGCAGTGGCTAGTGCTATACTGTAATGTACTATAGGAATCATAGTAGTATTATCTCTGTACTGTCCTTTACAGTGTAAAGCTACTGTAATCTTGTACTATACTAGTATACAGTACCACTCTTCTGGAGTACCATACTAGTGTACTGTACCACTCCTATACACTAACTGTCAGATCAGGACGTATTGCAATACCCATGAGGACCATGGTTGCACCGGTACCTATATAAAACCGGCTCTTCCTATGGGAAGAGCCATGAACAAATACACACCTGCTAAGTACCAGACGGTGCTAAAGATTCTAACAATCTATATCTGTTCATTATATCTGTTCATTATATCTGTTCATTATATCTGTTCATTATATCTGTTCATTATATCTGTTCATTATATCTGTTCATTATATCTGTAATCTGTTCATTATATCTGTAATCTGTTCATTATATCTGTAATCTGCTCATTATATCTGTAATCTGTTCATCTCTAAACTGGCTATCATGATTTACTGTATGACTTTTACTTCTTCCCTTCCCTTCTCCCTTCTTTCAGGTACCTCTGATTAGGGATAACCCAATCTCCCTCATCCATTTCCATGCCGTCAATCACTCGGTCTACTGACTTACAATCCATTCTCCTGCTACACCTTCTGCTTACATCTACAGTGTCCTGTTACACCTTCTGCAAAATTATCTTTGGGCTGTGTACGAACTTGCCGCATGCCTGGCCTCTCGGCTGGCCTGCCTTGTCGCTCGCCGAAATCCACTGTCCTGTCTGATCGGCCAGGAGAATATGCACTGCATGAGGCTTGCTGACCCCGATCAGTTCATTATGGACAGATCCGCTTTTACTGTTAACTGTGCAATTCGAGATTGCTTGGACCACTGCAACTTGCTGCTTGAAAACCTGAACAGAATCTTTGACCTGTGAGTTGTTTGACCTTCACGCTTATTGACAGCACAACTTGGCCCAGAAGCCCTTCTCTTCGTCGACGTTCTGCTGCTCGTACTGCGTGACTCTCTGGTTGCCGTAGTTCTGCGAGCTTCTCATCATGCCTTGGTTTCCGGAAACGTTGTTATTGGCATGCGCACTCACGCTTGAGTTGGGCTGGTACTCCTGCTTGATTGGGGGCAACGGCCGGTTGATCAAGTGCTGCAACTTTTGTTGGTGAGACTGCGCGGCTGACAACTGCTGCTGCTGCTGCTGTTGCTGCTGCGACGACTGGTTGATGTTGCTGCTCAAGTTGTTGTTCCCGGCGGATTGTGTCATCATGTTGGCCTGCTGGGTGGAGTGGTGAGGTCTGGTCCGGCGCAGCTCCCGGTGCCGTCTCTCCCGGTCATTGGGTGGGTTGGGGTGCCCGTAGCCGTGCAAGTTGGGCTTCTTGTTGATGGTCGAATCCCAGCCTTTTCCATTGTTCAAATGCATCCAGTCAAAGTCGCCATCACAGCTCAACCCCATGTCATCTAATGCTGACACCAACAACATGCGGTACTCTTCATAGGGCGGTTCTGCCTCAAAGGGCAATGAGCGCACCGAGTCCAAGTACTCGGCGAATTGCTTGGGCAATCCCTCGCACAAGATCAGCGCCGACGTGGTGCGCTTTTTGTCGCCGATTTTCTCGTACTTTTGTTTGTTTGTGGGTGCCTTCAAGCCCTGCCAGGGCAACTGGCCCCGCAAAAAGTAGAAGAACACATGGCCCAATGCCTCCAAGTCGTCTCTTCTCAGCTGCTCCCGGCCCAAGTGCGTATTAATGGACATGTACCGGGCGGTGCCGCTCAAGGACTTCTTTTCACGGTACGGGATGTGTTGCTTGGTGCGTGGGTCCCGGTACTGCTTGGCCATACCGAAGTCAATTAAATGCACCTTGTTTTCGTCGGGGTGGCCCTGGCGACCGATGAGGAAGTTGTCGGGTTTGATGTCTCTGTAGATCAAGTCGTGGCGATGCACCTCCTCGATCAAATTCAACATTTGCACGGACACTTGCACCACGGTCTTGACAGAGAAGCGGCGCCCACACCAGTCGAACAAATCCTCCAAAGATGGACCCAAAAGATCAATCACAAGAATTGAATGCAAGCCTTCCTGACCAAAGTAGTATGCGTTGGGGATTCCGTCGCAGCCCTGTAAATGCTTATAGGTTCTATACTCATCACGCAACTGGGGAGCCTCGGTTTTTCGCGGTTCGAATTTGATGGCCACAGCAACGCCGTTGATGATGTTGCTACCTTCGAAAAGAACACCAAAGGAGCCTTCGCCGATTTTCTTGCCGATCTTGTAGTGCAACCCCACCACAGAGTTGTTGTTGGACGACAGCGAGCTCGAGACGTTCATGTTGTTGTTTTGGTTTGAGACGGCAGCGGCGGCAATAGCAGCGGCTGACATGTATTAGAAACGAACGGTGAGCAAGCCAGGCGGCCAGGTATGGAGACCAGAATGTCGATTTTAAATAATCCGGTAAGCGAGCTGGAGCAAACAGCGCAGACTAAACAATCCGGGAGCAAGGAAACCAGGAGCAAGACCCAGAAACAAGGAGTCCAGGACCGAAAACAGAGCCCTAGCTATGAAAAAAACACCAGGAAAGATGTAGGAAATGAAGAAAAAACGTCGCTAAGTCCAAGGTAGGTTAGAGAGCAGACGTCACTAGCAACTGGGGAAGAATAGCACCGTGGAGGACCCAGGCCGAAGAGGATGCCGAGAACAGAAGAAAAAGGGCCAAGGACGCACAAAAAAGGCAGAAGATGGCGGACAAACGGCACACGGGAGATGAGGAGGCACAGGGGTAGTGACTCACGGCAATGGCACGGGATTGAGGGGCTCCGCTGGCGAAAGGAGTGGCAGTTACGCTCTTTGGGACAAAAGAAAGAGTGGTTTTTGGGAGTAAAATGAGATTCGCTCAGAAAAAAGAAAAAAGCCCGTCGACCTGCGCGCGACTAACCGCAAGGGTGCACCAAAAATAGCGGCGCGGGCGAAATCCGAGGCGCTTGATTCTTGGCCCAAACGCGCGGGTGCGGCTGCGGTCGTAGGCGGGGTAGACACAGTCGTGCACACACCGCGGGCCCGTACACCAGACGACAGCGGTCCGGGTAAATGACACCCGTACACCATGACACCCGTACACCGCCAACATCTGTACACCAGGACATCCGTACACCGAAAACGCCCCTACACCAGATCCCGCGGCGCCGCCCGCGCGCGCGGCCAGGCTGCTTGGCCAACCACACCTGGGCGGCAGCTGCAAAACCACCGCCCCCATGAACGCGTCCTTTCTAGACCAGATCATGATGGAGGACATCTCCCGCCACTGCACCAGCGAGTTCATGGCGTTCCACCAGTGCATGGCCAAGCCCCCGTCCGAGGACGCTTGTGTGCCGGAACAGGCCAACTTGAAGACGTGTATCAAGACGAAGGTGCCTGTGTTCCAGAAGATCAACGGCGTCTGTGCGGACAAGCTCCGCGCCTATGAGCAGTGCTTGAGGTCTGGGTCACAGGCCACGTGCCAGCCGGACTTGGCACTGTTGCGGGACTGTGCTTTGGGAGCTCTCCAGTCCAAGACGAGTAGGTGATGGGAGACGTGATGGCCAATTCGGATGCTGGAGAAGTAACTTTTACGAGAGGGATGGTTAGGGGGTTGAGGTGGGGCTGCCAGGTTGTGATTCCGCCAGGTCTTGCGCAGCAAGGTTTACTGGACTCAAGGCTAGGTGACTCAAGGCGAGGTGGTGGACTCAAGGCGAGGTGGTGGACTCAAGGCTAGGTTGGTGTGGCCTCACTATTATGAGTTCTGAACATATGTGATCCCTGGACAGAAGGAACTTATTGAAACAATGTTCGGTAACGGCTATGACTTATTGGCTACAGATCAGTGTATGATGAATAACTGATGCTGCCACCGATCACATTTGGGTGGTGTATATGGGTCGGGAATCGTTACCAAGACTCTGCATTTCATGGAATGTTATAAAGCACTGGTACACGTGCAGGCGGATCCACTTTCTCAGTGACTGTCTGGTTGTGTCCATGTGTTCCAGGGAGCTGTACTGTGGAGAAGTGACCGTTGCAAACCTTCCAGCAGCCCCACAGCAAGTACGAAGACAGTATAGTACCCAGAGATACTTACCCTGTTTTTATTCTCCATGAAGTAAGCATGCCGCGTACCAGAGAATTATGCTATTCAATCATGCGTTTAACAAATCTCTTTCAGATAATAACGAGGATGTGCCTGATACAAAATACCAAAGCTTAAAAAGAGTTAATCTTTGGCCGTCATCGTTAAGAAAGTCATACTACGCTAGTCAACAAGAGGTTCTCGGGATACGTTAGAAGTTGTATCTTTACATTATGATATCAACTATCTCCTTACATGACAATTTTGGGCTTGAGCTTTCAATGGTCAAGAGTAGGAAATAATACCAATCATGGTTCTGTAAATATTAAAGCAAATAATAGCAATTAACTGTCTGTTAGACCCATCTTGGGTAGTGTACTACCCACATGGATGTTAAAGCCTACACTGGTCGATCAGAACGACCTGCATTCATCTATGCCGGATTAGTCTATATAAAGGGATTGTTCCTCCTTGAGGAATCATCGACGAATAAACATAATAAACACACACTAACAGAGGTCTGGACGTACTACAAAATAAACACTGTCGGTGTGGTAGTATGTAGTAGTGTAGTGCGCATAGACTAGTACCCAGTATCTGTATGACTGTATCACTGTATCACTGTATCACTGTATGACTGTATGACTGTATCACTGTATCACTGTATGACTGTATGACTGTATGACTGTATCACTCTATCACTCTATCACTCTATCACTGAATCACTCTATCACTGAATCACTTTATCACTTTATCAGTACAGGAGTCATCAGCTTCAAGCCCCTTCAAACGCAGAGTCCATCTCACTAATCCTATTCGCACTATTTCAAAAGCCGAACATCCACCACCAAAAACACCTTGTGATGAAATTAAACACCTATTCCAACGCAGTCACAGAATCGTGCACGGCTAAGTCTGAAGATTCAGTCTGAGTTGGGGGAGCCTGCACCACGCTCCGGTATTGTATACACTCCGCAGACAGTGTCTTTGCTTGAGTCATTAACAGCTCTGAACTGATGAATTGTCTGTCTGTCTGTCTGTCTGTCTGTCTGTCTGTCTGTCTGTCTGTCTGTCTGTCTGTCTGTCTGTCTGTCTGTCTGTCTGTCTGTCTGTCTGTCTGTCTGTCTGTCTGTCTGTCTGTCTGTCTGTCTGTCTGTCTGTCTGTCTGTCTGTCTGTCTGTCTGTCTGTCTGTCTGTCTGTCTGTCTGTCTGTCTGTCTGTCTGTCTGTCTGTCTGTCTGTCTGTCTGTCTGTCTGTCTGTCTGTCTGTCTGTCTGTCTGTCTGTCTGTCTGTCTGTCTGTCTGTCTGTCTGTCTGTCTGTCTGTCTGTCTGTCTGTCTGTCTGTCTGTCTGTCTGTCTGTCTGTCTGTCTGTCTGTCTGTCTGTCTGTCTGTCTGTCTGTCTGTCTGTCTGTCTGTCTGTCTGTCTGTCTGTCTGTCTGTCTGTCTGTCTGTCTGTCTGTCTGTCTGTCTGTCTGTCTGTCTGTCTGTCTGTCTGTCTGTCTGTCTGTCTGTCTGTCTGTCTGTCTGTCTGTCTGTCTGTCTGTCTGTCTGTCTGTCTGTCTGTCTGTCTGTCTGTCTGTCTGTCTGTCTGTCTGTCTGTCTGTCTGTCTGTCTGTCTGTCTGTCTGTCTGTCTGTCTGTCTGTCTGTCTGTCTGTCTGTCTGTCTGTCTGTCTGTCTGTCTGTCTGTCTGTCTGTCTGTCTGTCTGTCTGTCTGTCTGTCTGTCTGTCTGTCTGTCTGTCTGTCTGTCTGTCTGTCTGTCTGTCTATCTCTCTGTCTTAATGATCTTTTGGCCCGACTCGTGGTCGTAACCGTCGCTCAATTGTGTTTACCGTTTCAGGCCCCAGAGGCGTCCTCTGCAGAAGCCAGTCGCTCGGGAATGGACAGTCGCATTCAACCTGGTGCACTACGCACTACGTCACTGAGCTCATTATGCTAGTCTAGTGCTCGTCTACATCTGCATACGGCTGCTTCACAGGTTAGAAATCAGACCGCAGCAGAAGTTGCATGGGCCACACCTGCTGTTTCATTGAGTACTAGTATGTAATAGTATGAATAGTAAATATAGTAAATATAGTAAATATAGTAAATATAGTAAATATAGTAAATATAGTAAATAGAATAGTAAATATAGTAAATATAGTAAATATAGTAAATATAGTAAATATAGTAAATATAGTAAATATAGTAAATATACTAAATATACTAAATATAGTAAATATAGTAAATATAGTAAATAGAATAGTAAATATGAACAGTGTAGAGCTATGCCATATCCTGGTAAACTGTCTAGCTTGTCTGCACACATCGCGGCATTGTGAAGACCCATTGTTACTGACCTGTTCCTACCGTCACCCACACAGCGCCGGGAAGACGCGCCGGGAAGACGCACCGGGGGACGTGCTTGCTATCTACATCGTGGATGCTACCATCTGGGCCTGGTCTACTGCACCAGGACAGCATGCAAAGCTCCTGCGTGGAAGCACGTTGAGTATGTACAACTTTCAGAGACAAGGGATTTACATACATACGGCAAAAACGGCACCTTTGTTGGTCAGGAATTCGGACTTCTGGAGGCGCATGCCGTGGCTAGCTAGGCACTGAACCGTTGGCAGAGGACTCAAGCCTGTTGTCTGCAGGTTCTTGGGAGTGCTTTTGGTTGAGGGCCTTTTCCTTTTTTCCCTTTTCCTTTTTTCCCTTTTCCCTTTTTCCCTTTTCCCTCTTTTCTCTGTTTCTCTTCCCTCCCCTTCCCTCCTTTCTTTCCTCTCGAAAGCACTTTCCTCTGTTCCTTTGACGCACACTTGGCGTCCCCAGAAAAGAACAGTCCAATTTGCCCAGCACTCTCGTCATGGACATTGAGAGAAGCGTCCACCCAGCCTGAGCCTGCTCCGCCCTCGAAGTCCCCACACATGCCGGCCAGGAAAACCGCGAGCTTGTTGGGTCCGTCCACCTCAACCTGGAACGCATCCTTTCCGAAGGCCAAGCTGCCGGACGCATCACCCATGTCCAAGCTGTCGAGGTCATAGTCGGTCACCAACAGTTCCGGGGTGATTTCCAGGGCCATTTCATATGACTCGCGCTCCGGGTGCCCTAAAGCAGGGTGCCCTGAAGGGGTGTTGCAGTTGCTCTTGGCGTGGAAGCGGGGTGGCATAGGAGTTGCAAAGGCTGGGGCAGCAAGGGCAGCGAGAACAAACGGAGTGGGTTTCATAGTTTGTTGATTTGAGATTGTTTATCTGATTTCTGTCTGATTTCTGTTCTGATTTCTGTCTGATTCTGTCTGATTCTGTCTGATTCTGTCTGATTCTGTCTGATTCTGTCTGATTCTGTCTGATTCTGTCTGATTCTGTCTGATTCTGTCTGATTCTGTCTGATTCTGTCTGATTCTGTCTGATTCTGTCTGATTCTGTCTGATTCTGTCTGATTCTGTCTGATTCTGTCTGATTCTGTCTGATTCTGTCTGATTCTGTCTGATTCTGTCTGATTCTGTCTGATTCTGTCTGATTCTGTCTGATTCTGTCTGATTCTGTCTGATTCTGTCTGATTCTGTCTGATTCTGTCTGATTCTGTCTGATTCTGTCTGATTCTGTCTGATTCTGTCTGATTCTGTCTGATTCTGTCTGATTCTGTCTGATTCTGTCTGATTCTGTCTGATTCTGTCTGATTCTGTCTGATTCTGTCTGATTCTGTCTGATTCTGTCTGATTCTGTCTGATTCTGTCTGATTCTGTCTGATTCTGTCTGATTCTGTCTGATTCTGTCTGATTCTGTCTGATTCTGTCTGATTCTGTCTGATTCTGTCTGATTCTGTCTGATTCTGTCTGATTCTGTCTGATTCTGTCTGATTCTGTCTGATTCTGTCTGATTCTGTCTGATTCTGTCTGATTCTGTCTGATTCTGTCTGATTCTGTCTGATTCTGTCTGATTCTGTCTGATTCTGTCTGATTCTGTCTGATTCTGTCTGATTCTGTCTGATTCTGTCTGATTCTGTCTGATTTCTGATTTCTGTCTGATTTCTGATTTCTGTCTGATTTCTGATTTCTGTTTGTCTGACTTTGATAGACTAGCCACCTATTTATACCCAGTCGCCCGCCCGTCGTAACATGGCCACCATCAACCCACATGCACACACCATGCACAGTGATAATCCACCGTTCGTGGGCTCCACACACAAGGCCGTCTCAGGCCTAGCAAGTGCAATTGGCAGGCCAGCTTCCGGCCCACAGTCACCACAGGGAGCAGCCTGCATTGCTTGAAGATATCTGAGGAGGGCTCTACCAGAAGTGCTGACCGTAGCATGGGCTGCGTAGCATAGACTGCGTAGCATGGGCTGCGTAGCATGGAGCAGGATTGCAGGGAACGGCAGGAGGAGTACCCTGCAACAAACTTAGGGCCCTGAGTGATGCTGTCCACAAACAATCGGAATGCCAGTCACTGGTCATCACTAGTGGTATGGAGTATCAGACCAGAATGCCATCTATGGGCCGGTGTAGAGGTGCGTGACCGTCCGATGTCCGCCGCCAGCTCCGTACCAGCAGCTGGCGTGCTGTAGCCGTGTAGGAGTCACACAATATAGAGCAGCAGAGCCAAGGCCACATGCCAAAGTCTGCCGACAGCTGCTCACGCTTCCAGGGTGCCCAACATGGCCTCTTCAGACTACAGCACACTGTCCAGGTACACTACCAAGGCACTGACCCCAAACTCCCCGGTCTGGTTTCAGCAGCCATACCAGAATCACGGTTGAGCGGTGCGACCATGACCATGAGTGCTGGCCTTACCACAGGCCGGACATCTTACTGCTGCACTAAGCCACCACCGCCACGGCTAGGACCTAGCAACGTATGAGTGAGGTCAGGTCGGCTGTAGTTGCTGCCTGGTTGTAAGGACTGGGAATGTGGTGGACCACGTGCGCGATCAGATCAGATCAGATCAGATCGAATCAGATCAGTATTCCATTCACCTTTCAAGACTATCGGCGACCACCGTCCTGCTGGCATGCCTCCATTCCGACTCCTGGCTGCAGATACTGTATTAACATGCTTGATAGATGGTTCTTGTGTTTATCCAAGATGCCTAATACTACCGCACAATTGGGATATGGAAGTCCCACGTACCATCAAATGAACGAGAGTAGATGATAGAGTAGATGATAGAGTAGATGATAGAGTAGATGATAGAGTAGATGATAGAGTAGATGATAGAGTAGATGATAGAGTAGATTGATAGAGTAGATTGATAGAGTAGATGATAGAGTAGTAGATGATAGAGTAGTAGATGATAGAGTAGTAGATGATAGAGTAGATTGATAGAGTAGTAGATTATAGAGTAGATTGATAGAGTAGATTGATAGAGTAGTGATTGATGGAGTAGTAGATACACTAGTAGATACACTAGTAGATTGATACACTACTATATTAACAGTAGACTACATAAAGCCATGGCCTTGCTAGAAATCATTTTTTCTCTCCACAAAAAAACATGCGTTCTGTCAATCTGCTCCGCCCAGTCGTCTTCGAAGGCGATTCTATGAGTCCTATTGCCTATCATCACGTGTATGGCGGAAACTGCACCGTATGTCCACTATGGAGTGGACCTGGCCAGTGACCACACTAGCAGCCGGGACCACGTACATGCTACTTGCAAACTCAACTATCACTACTTTGGTCTGACTGACTTGTGTTGGGCACTGAATGTCACCGGACTGCATACAGAGAACAATGCTGGACATTGATAAAAGGCCACGGGGTACTAGGATCTTGGCTTGTTGTCGTCCAGCCCTTGCCTAGCTCTCTAAGTTGTCTTGGAGAAGACAATGTTCTGGAAGTTGTCTTGGAGAGACAATGATTGACATTCTTGAAGTTGTCTTGGAGAGACAATGTCTGAGATGAAACTGTGAGAGTCCTAGAACGGCATCAATCACCAGTCCTAGAAACATTAGTGTATTCAGGAGGCAAGTGACAAAGGATAACATCCCAATATAAGTTGTTAGAAGACAACTTGATATCCAGTTACGGGAGTATACTACAATTCCCAATAAAACGTATCACTCGCTCTACTACCAACAGTCTACAATTGTTCCGATTTCTACTTCCCACCACCACTTTGCTAATATCTACTTGCAATACTGACGGCCTGTAGAGTTCCTATCATCGAAATAAATTTCGCGCATGACTGTGGCCAGTTAGACCTCCACCTGCTGTGATGATTCAGTGCTTAGTGATGAGCTGGTCTCTACAGCAGCAGTCAGTTGCAAAGCTGTAGGAGTGGGGGCGAAGAAGGAAGGTTCATCGAAGGCTGGGTGTTGGTTTGCTGGTTTGACTGTACTTAGTTGGCTCTTTAGCGCAGGGGAACTTTCGTAAACTACAACTGCCTCCGACTTCCCACGCTGTCAAGAATATGATCAAGACACGGCCCACCTGGTCGGGGGATACACTAGAATGGGATTCTGGCATAGTTCGGCTTGCACAGCAAGAGCTTGTCTTGCGAGTATGAGCTCACTTTCTACTTCAGCAAGTCACATACAAATTTTTTGAGAATTCCAATCTCTTTTCCTAAGGTAATAATAAATCAATTTATGTCTCTTAGATATGTTTAAATTAACAAATTATTATTCTTGATAAGGAATTTTTCGCCGGAAGGGCGGAAAAATAGTAAACCATAAGAAATGTATTTAAATTTCGACTAGCTTAAGCATCAATATGGTAAATTTCAAGTAGGCTCATGGAGGAGTTTATTTCCATTGATATTCACTTATTCAGTTCATATAATAGCTAATGTAGTCCACAATGACTTTTTCATTTGCATTAGCACAACGTAGTTAATATATCCTTGAGTTTAACATTATGATTACGTTAGCTGTAATAGTCTTGCTAATCAGGGTTCAGGTTTCTTTTATTTGTATTAGCCTTAGTACCAGTTCAGTTTTAATTGAAATGTATCTTATGGTGCTAAAGCTATATCAAAATCACGTTCATCTGCTAACATAAACAATGCGTTAAAACCAAACTCCGGGGAAGCCCTTCAATCACCAAAGTACTTAAGAAAACTATACCGGCTTGATTAACGACTTCTGCATATACCACACTTGGCTCGCTCCGGTCACTCCCTGCGTGACCTGTTCACCCGGCTCCGTACATGTTGGCCGTGACGCCCTCTGTGCAGGTACCACCCGCTGAGCCGCTCACCGTCTCGACCCGGCTGGGACCTGGCCCGCCAGAACACCCCTGTGTGGTAGCGTCAAATCAGCCGTGCGTCCTTTCGCAGCACGCCGTGCTTTATCTGCGCACCTGCACCAGCTTGCAGAATCGGGCGGTGTACGGGTGTGGCCTACCCACGGCAACGGCTACCGCCAACAACTTCACACAGGCAGAGCCGGGGGAATCAAGACCACGTGGGGCTCGTCCCCCGGACATCTCCGGCCAGTGTGGTCTATTGGTGTTCCTTGCGGGGTGTGCACAGGCAACATGAAGATGTCAATTTTCCTGCACTTCTCAGTAACTGAAGACTCGTCGTCGAACACAACGAACGAGTCTGTCCAGGTCAAGTCCGAGAGACTCCGCTCTTTGCACATGTAGGGCAGAAAATTGATGACCTTGTTGTAGATATTTAAAAAAAATCTGAGTGCAGTGCCCTGGCTGGCCATAGCCATGTTGTTCAACACCAGGACCACGACCATGTTTTCGCCGCTGGCGGTGTGAGCCTCGTGGTTTTCCAAGACGAACAAAGGTGCTAGTGGGTTGGTGTGCAGCGAGACCTTAAAAACCATGACGCCATGATAACGGTAGTTCTGAACGGCGAGGGGGACGAGTGATAGATCGTAGCAGGCGTAGAACCTGCGTTTGGGTTCTGCCGAGGCAGTGGCAGCGAGAAGGCAGGCGACGAGGAGGCAGGCTTTCATTGGAGCGGGGCCGGTATTGGTCCGTTTGATACTGCTTGATCGGGCTTCTCATGAGGCTGGAAGGCCCATTTAAACCATTCCCCTGCTCCGCTCCTGCACACGTTATCAGACAAAGCAGAGCTGCTGGACATGACCATGTCATGCACGTCGGGCAGAGCGGCGGCATGTGCACTGAGAGCGGTCGACGGAGCTGAGGTATGGTCCGCTGAAGTGTCAGAAAGATTGATGGTACTGGAGAGTAGTGTGGAGGTGTAGATGTGGGGTGGTGCGTATGGAGTAGTGTATTTGAGTATTTAGGTGACAGCATGTTGAATTGTACAGTATGTAGTAGTGTGTGTAGTAGAGTGTGTAGTAGAGTGTGCAGTAGAGTGTAGTAGCTCAGCAAATACTCAGTCGCTATCCATCTACACCTACCAAGTCCCGTCTCCGCCTTGCAATACTCTCCATGTCTTCCTGTCTCAGCAGACTGCTTCGGCAGCACTTGTCCTAGCATCATCGGACCGGCCGTCACTTCCAAGCACTGTAGAACTCCCAAACTTTCAGTCACGCCCTTTGCCCTGCGCACTTAGGACTTGGGCGTGGGCATGAGCGGATCCGTCTTCGACAAATAGTTCCTCAGGAGCGTGGAGCTGTCGGGGCTTAAAGCCGACGCCGTCAGCAACGTCGTCTGTAGCGAGAGGTAAGAGCGGCTCTCGGACGGCGGCGTAGAGCCTTCGTTTAGCGTTCGTAAGGGCAGTAGCAGCGAGAGGGATGTGAAAACGAGCAGGGTAATCTTCATGACGGTCTCTTAATATGTGCAGTGTTGCTTCTCGGGTAGTGATTCCATCCCTAGTTGCTAAGAGGTATCGACGTCCATTTATACCATTGATAGCTCTCTGGTCACGCTCCTATGCGGCATGCACATTATCTGGACATCAATGAGGTGGCATGCAGTCTGGAGAGCTAGTGGCTGGAGATGCAGGGTAAATTAGCACGAGACTGGATACTGGAGACACTAGGCTAGAGAAAGACTAGAGAAAGACTAGAGAAAGACTAGAGAAAGACTAGAGAAAGACTAGAGAAAGACTAGAGAAAGACTAGAGAAAGACTAGAGAATGACTAGAGAAAGACTAGAGAAAGACTAGAGAATGACTAGAGAATGACTAGAGAAAGACTAGAGAATGACTAGAGAAGAAAGACTACACTACAGATAGTGTCCAAATACCAATCATACAGCTGCTTTGCATCAGTATGCTGCCTCGCAGCTGCTGCAGTGACTTCATCTACCGTCGTGGATGGCTGGTCCTGGCGACTTCTTTAAATCGGTGCCGCGACAACAATTCTAACTCCCAAGTGAACTTACACCTCTTTCAGCTCCTTCTCCAACATCTTTTCGGAGCTTGTTCCAGCTCCTCTCCAACATCTTTTCGGAGCTTGTTCCAGCTCCTCTCCAACATCTTTTCGGAGCTTGTTCCAGCTCCTCTCCAACATCTTTTCGGAGCTTGTTCCAGCTCCTCTCCAACATCTTTTCGGAGCTTGTTCCAGCTCCTCTCCAACATCTTTTCGGAGCTTGTTCCAGCTCCTCTCCAACATCTTTTCGGAGCTTGTTCCAGCTCCTCTCCAACATCTTTTCGGAGCTTGTTCCAGCTCCTCTCCAACATCTTTTCGGAGCTTGTTCCAGCTCCTCTCCAACATCTTTTCGGAGCTTGTTCCAGCTCCTCTCCAACATCTTTTCGGAGCTTGTTCCAGCTCCTCTCCAACATCTTTTCGGAGCTTGTTCCAGCTCCTCTCCAACATCTTTTCGGAGCTTGTTCCAGCTCCTCTCCAACATCTTTTCGGAGCTTGTTCCAGCTCCTCTCCAACATCTTTTCGGAGCTTGTTCCAGCTCCTCTCCAACATCTTTTCGGAGCTTGTTCCAGCTCCTCTCCAACATCTTTTCGGAGCTTGTTCCAGCTCCTCTCCAACATCTTTTCGGAGCTTGTTCCAGCTCCTTCTCCACCTTTTCTGGGACTTGTTCCTTTAGCTTCGCAGGCTTGAGGTAAAGTTTCACAATCATGCACCTTTGGGATGCGTCATGTCGTCTTTGAGTGTCACGTATGCGTTGTTCCACCTAAACGATGTGTCGCTCCAGCTCTTACATATGTGTATCTGAAAGTTAAGCACAACCTGTCGTTCGTTCAAACGGAAAGAGAGACGCGTCTGAGTAGTACCCAAGGCCAAGCTGTTCATCATCACGACCACATTCCGGCGGTCGGGGCCAATGGTGTGAGCATATCCTGAAGAGTCCAAGACGACTTGAGGAGCCGGAGGAGAGTGAGGTAGACAAACTCACTACCCAATCAGACGTAGAAGGTGCGGTGTAAGGTCTGCAGGGCAGTAGCGCAGAGGCAGGCGAAGATAAGCGGGGCAAGCTTCATTGATTGTTGATGGTGTATGTGTTAAAGAGGGATTGGGGCTACTTCGTGCGGGCCTATGATCAGCCCTGAAAGACGCTTTTGTAACACTTTCGTGACCACTTGATCACGTTCTGTAGCGTATTGCACATGGATTAAGATAGCTGGCATGACCGGGAGACATGCAGTCTGGAGGCTAGTGGCTGGGGCAGGGTTGTGATGCACAGGGCTAGAACAGACAGAAAGAGACAGAGACTGAGTGATGTAATACTAGACTGAGTGTAATAGACTAGAGACTGAGTGTAAGAAGACTAGACTGAGTGATGTAATAGTACCAGAGACTAAATTGAAAATGCAAGATTAAGTACATGGAATGGAACAGTACACTGGTCTAGAGTACATGAAGTCCAAGGAGTGTCTATCCTCGTCTTACTCAATCAGTCAATCCTGCACTGCTTGCATCTGTATGGCCTGCAGCCCTGCTGCAACTTCATGCTGCGGTGCTTCCTAGCCAGACAGCCAGACCACCTGAAAACGTCCACAGTGACCATTACGTCTCTTTCAGCACCTTTTTCGACATCGCTGGACGTTGGAATGGTTTCGTCAGTGTCTTCTCCGAAATTTTTGCTGGCTGGGATTGTCCCTTTACCTTCGCCGGCTTGAGGTAAAGTTCCACTTTCTTGCATCTTTGTGATGCATCAGTTTCGTCTTTGAACGTCACGTACGCGTTGTTCCACTCAAACGACGTGTCGCTCCAGCTCTTACATACGTATGTCACAAGGTTGCGCACCACATATTCTCCGTTCAACTCGAACTGGAGACGCGCCTGAGTAGTACCCAAGGCCAAGCTGTCCATCATCACGACCACATTCCGGCGGTCGGGGCCTGTGGTATGCGCATATCCCGCATCGTCCAAGACGACTTGAGGAGCCGGAGGAGAGTTCACGTCCCGGACTTTGAAGAACTGAACTCCGTGGTTAGGGCGATCCTCGAGAGTGAGGTCGACAAGGGTTTCATTCAATTCGATGTAGAAATTCCGAGTGGAAGGGTCTGCAAAGGCAGTAGCGCAGAGGCTGGCGGAGATAAGATGGGCGAGCTTCATCGGTGGTCGGTGGGACTGAGTAATTGTGCTGCTTATGGACGGGAGGCTCAGGAATTATGCGTTTTATAAGACATTCGTGACCACTTGGTCACGTTCTGTAGCGTATCGCACTTGTAAGCGATGGCAGGCATGACCGGAGAGACATGCAGTATGGAGGCTAGTGGCTGGGGCAGGGTATGACATTCACAGGGCTGGAGACAGAGACAGAGACAGACAGACAGAGACAGACAGACAGAGACAGACAGAGGTAGAGACAGACAGAGATAGACAGTTAGACAAAACTGCAAACGAATAAGACTACAGCCTAGACTAGAATTTGAGAACCAAAGAAGACTGGTTTAAGCAGATGCAGTGCCAAGGTAGTGTCTGTGCCCTCGACCTTTCCCATCAGCCGATCCACCGTGCTGCTTGCATCTGCAGCCTCTGCTGCAACTTCATGCTGCGGTGCTTCATGCAGTGGATTGGCAAGTCTGGCGTTTTCGTATTGGTCTGTGACAGGACAATTTGCTCGTCAGCATGTTATCGTCACCACAGGAAAGAGCCTCAGGCAGACAGCCATACCACTGAAAACGTCTCCAGTAAACACTACGCTTCTTCTGTGCCTTCTTCGACCTCGCTGGACGCTGCGCTGTTCCATCTTTCTGGCTGCGCTACAGTATCACAGGCTTGAGCTGTAGATCCGCTCTCTCGCAATCATGGCCTGTGTCTGTCTCGTCTTTGAACGTCACGTATGCGTTGTTCCACCCATCCGATGTGTCCTTCTTGCTCTTACATATGAATGTCATATGGTTGCGCACCATATGTGCACTGTCCAAATCAAACTGGAGACGGTCCTGAGTATTGCCCAAGGCCAATTTGTCCAAGATCTTGATGACATGCTGGCGGTTGTGGCCAGCGGTACGCATATATCCTGCGTCGTCGAAGATGACTGGAGGAGCCGGAGGAGAGCTCACATCCCGAACCTTGAAGAAATGGACGCCGAAATAAGGGCGGTCCTCGATAGTGAGGTAGACAAAGCGCCCGTTTACTTCAACGTAGAATTTCCGAATCGAAGGGTCTGCAAAGGCCGCAGCGAAGAGGCTGGCGGAGATAAGATGGGAGAGCTTCATGGATAGGTGGGTAGACTGGGTGATCGTGCTGCTTGGCGACGGGAGGCCGGAACCGCCTTTTATAGGACCTTCGTGGCCACTTGATCACGTTACACTCATCGTACTTGTATTGTTTCTGGAGAGCTGACTTGACCAGTAAGAAGATGCAGTCTGGACTGTAGGCGACGAGTGACCAGGGTTCATGCACGATCTGGAACACTAGAAAAGACTGACTGAGACTGATAAGAGATTAAGAGATTAAGAGATTAAGAGATTAAGAGATTAAGAGATTAAGAGATTAAGAGATTAAGAGATTAAGAGATTAAGAGATTAATAGACGCTGAATGACACTGAATAGAGTAGATAAGTGACCAAGGTAGTGTCTGCATCGTATGGCCCTGCACCGTCGCCTTCATGCCGCAGCACTTTATCGTAATCCCAGTGGATCGGCAAGCCCTAGCGAATTCTATCGGTACCGGCAACAATTTTTACGCCCATTTGGATCGCAGCACCAGGCAGGAGCAGATACAGGACAAGCTGAAATCACACGCCCAAGTGAACTTACACGTCGTTAAGCCCCTCAAACTCCTTTGGCGGCTGGTCTTTTTCCTTCAGCTCCCTCTTCAACATCTTTCTTGGCTGGGCTTCTTTTCTCGGCCGCGAAGGAATCAAGTAGAGAAGCAGATATGTGCATTTCTGGATAGTGTCAGTCTCGTCTTTGAACGCCAAGTACGCGCCAATCCAGTACGGGGCTATGTCGGTCTTCTTCTTGCATAAGTAGATGTGATGGTTACTCACCCTGTTGTGTCTATTCAACTCGAAAGTGAGCCTGAACTCGCCATTGCCCAAGGCCAAGTTTCCCAACATCGTGACCACATACTTCTTGTTGGGCTCAATAGTATGCGCATAAGTGTCATTGTCCAACACGAGTTGAGGAGCGCGAGGTGATCTGTTGTCCAGAACCTTGTACACCAGGACGTCGTGATGTGGGTATTCCTCGAGAGTAAGGTAAACCATTCTGGCGTCCACTCTTACCAAGAAATCCCGAGGTGTGTTGTCTGCAAAGGTATCAGTAAAAAGGCAGGCGAAGAGAAGCCGGGTGAGCTGCATGGAACGTTTGGATAGGTATGATGGGTGAGGTCAAGGTGGTGAGGCAAGGTGGTGAGGCAAGGTGGTGAGGCAAGGTGGTGAGGCAAGGTGGTGAGGCAAGGTGGTGCGGTTTAGGCTGTTGATGAGTTATTGAGTAATCCCAGCTTGCTATTCCAGCTTTGAATTTGGCTTTTCTAGGGTTCAACCTGAGTCTCAGAAAATACGCCTTTTATAACACATTGGTCATGCTGTTCCGTCATTATCTCTGGATGGAAAGGCTGGCATGACCAGTACAGATGCCGTGCAGTCTTGCCATGCAGCGGGAACTGTCAACCGCTTCAGCTTGAGTGACACGACACGGGCTTTAGAACGGACTGGTGTAGGGACTAGGGCACTGGGTAGACTGGAATATGGTGTGTTGTACTGTGCATGGGGGTGCATGGGGGCGCATGGGGTGCGCGTCTGTCCGCGTCTGTCTGCGTCTGCCCGCGTCTGGGCCTGCACAGTAGCACTCGGAGTAACACCTATAACTCCAACCCATAATGCCAGGGCTGTTGCAGCCCCTAGTGCGCCTCACCGGCACTCAACATGTCCACCAATGCAGGCGGGCCGGAGCACCTGGCATGTGGTGCTGCGCAACCAGGTGGGCCTTGCTAGCCTCGCCTGCGAGCGCCTACGTAATCTACAACAACTCCTGATCTACGATACTTGATGTGGGCGAAAATAAATTCATACTCATCAGTGACCCACTGGCAGACCATAAACACGCCAAAGGCGAGGCTAAACTAGGTCAAAGAACACGTCTGGCCGCAGCCCTGGCTCAGAGTTTCCCGGCCGGCGATCTTCGGGGCGCCTCGTTTTGCGGCAACAAGTAGAGATGAACGGGCTTGCATGTTTGGATTGCTGAAGAGTCGTCTTTGAAGGCCACGAACGCGTCTAGCCACTCCCCTTTTTGGTTCACCGTGTTCCGCGTTCTGTCTACCATCCGACATACGTAGGGCCTGAAATTATACACCTTGTGGAGTCCATCCAATTTTAGTTTGATGCTGCTGCTCCCGACCGTGCTCATGGCCAAGTTGCCCATCATGTTGATGACATATTCCGTTTTGGGACCGGCGGTGAGAACGTAGTCATTATCCAAGAGTGTGAATGTAGGGCCCGGGGCCGCGTCTTCGGGCGCAACCTTGAGCGCCTTGAATCCGTGAGATTGGTAGCTCTGAGGAATGAGGGGAAACATTTTCCGATTGATTTCGACGTAGAATAAGCGAGGCGTGCGATCTGCGACGCCAACAGCAACGAGAATGGAGGCGACAAAGAGCTGGGTGAACTTCATGGCGGTGAGGCAAAGTGATGGGTCGTTCAAGCTTGTTCTGAGGAAAGTACCCCCTTTATACCAATGTTGCCAGCAGGTCACGCTGTCGTATCCCCCGCTCTCGCATTACCTAGGGCCGATGCATGACCAGTGCATGGAATGCACACTGGCCCATGGGTGACTTGCCACAGCGTGCCCCAGTTTTGCAGCTACAGACCGCGGTGCACGGGTCCTTGAACAAGCAGCTTGAACAAGCAGCGCGGTAGATGGCCGTGTGTCAGCGCAGGCCGTGGACGCCGCAAGTGGGTTGGGGCCAGGCCGACTCTGTAACAGACCCCGGCCCCGACCCGTACACCAGACACCACACCCGTACACCAAGGTACACCTGTACACCCGGACGATGACGCTGCAAGACGCATGGAATGGCTTGATGGCACCATCTCGCGCTCCATCAGTGCCAGCCGCGCCCTCAACGCCGAGTCGCCTCTAACGCCGAGTCGCCCTCAGCTCCGAGTCGCCCTCAGCTCCGAGTCGCCCTCAGCTCCGAGTCGCCCTCAACGCCGAGTCGCCGTCAGCTCCGAGTCGCCCTCAACGCCGAGTCGAATGTGGACCCAAAACCTGGCTCTACGGGCTACGGCTGCTGTCAATAGCGTGTATTAACAATAAACTGGGCTGCAGCGTCCTTCTAATCTCCAGTCGGGAGCCAGCCTCTAAGCGGATCCAGCCAATCAGACGCAATCACAGACGCAATCAGATGAAATTCTCTGCCGGTCGGAGTCTGCTGCTGCACGGCCAAGATCCATCTACTTGGCACTGGGGTACTTGTTGCTGTCCACCTCCAACAAGTAGAGGTCGGCCTCCTTGCACTCGAGACTGCCATTGGTCAAGTCCTTGACAGCGACGGTCGCGTCGTCCCAGTCCTTATTGGCGCTCTTGCAGATGAAGGTGTTGACAGACGTGACCTTGGAATCAGCGTCCAAGTCGATCTGGAGCTGTTCAGACGCAGTGCCGTACACCAAGCCATTCAGGTACTCCCCGACGTAGAGCTTGTCGTCACCGGTGGTGTAGGCGTAGCCGTCCTCTAAGGTGAATGGGGGAGCCACGGCTTCGTTGGCACCGGCGACCTTGAACAACACGATGTCCTCGCCGCGGAAGTCCTGCGAGGCGAGGGGCTTGAAGTCGTCGTCCACCTTGACGTGGAAGAGGTTGACGGTGTCAGCCAAGGCAGTGGCTGCGACAACGGAGGCGAGGAAGAATTGGGAAGTTTTCATTGTGGTTGAGATTTGAGTAATGATGATGATGGGAAGACCAGCGCTGGCTGCCTATTTATACCCTGGGGGCCAGCCTCCAGGCCAGCCCGAATTCTTGGCACGGGCGAATTGGCTTCGAACAAAGGAGCCCAGAGGATGACCTGTGCATCCACCATGCACGCCGGACGCACGGTGCCGGGGAGTAGCAGTGTAGTCCGGAGTGCGGTAGCACAGTCTGGAGGGAGTGATGCATGAAGACTACAACAACTCTAGCAAGGGACTTGTGTAAGTGTTCATCATGTAATTTCTGCTGCCATGAAACTGATTCAGTCATCCCGTTCCTTCGTGGTGTTCAGACGAGACCCAAGATGGCTCTACGACTGCATATTGCTCTTGCATGAAGAGGTCCCCGTCTTTCGGCTTCCAGGAGCTTTCAGCTGCACCCAGTGTGTCTGGAAGCGGTGTGCCCTGTCTATGTGTATCACCCTGCTTTGCGGCCACTCTACTACATACAACTTGTGGCATAGTTGCCCGCACTCGCATATCGACACATTCCCCTACTTCGACACCTGTTTATCTGGATGCAGTCCTGACATGCAGTGCCCGCAGGTGCAGTGATATTTCATGTTCAACACTGAGCCTATCGTCACAGGCCAAAAGCTGTACGGCATAGTGGTGGCCCACAGGCCAAAAGCTGTACGGCATAGTGGTGGCCCACAGGCCAAAAGCTGTACCGGCATAGTGGCGGCCCAGAAGCCCAAGTAAGATACACCGACATAGTGGCGGCGGCGGGTTGCGCCGTGTCAAGCCTGCGTGCGATGTGCACAGGGTCACGACGTGCCAGGGAGCGGGGGACCACGGCAGCAGCCAACCGAACCGCAAACCCTGCAGCCGACCGAGACCGCAACCCGGCCGCCAGCATTTGAACTTAGCAATGGAGCACTGGCTGCTGAACGTGCGAGCTTCGGTGCAGGCGCACAATGCATTGAGGTGAATTTAACCACGCATGGAGTCTATTGTGGAGTGAGGAATCGGTGAGCTTCCAGAGGAACGCGGGGAAGGCGAGGGTGGGAAGGTGGGAACCAGAGGAACCAGAGGCACCAGAGCAAAAGGTGCCAGAGGAACCAGAGGAAAGGTGCCAGAGGAACCAGAGGAAAGGTGCCAGGTGCACACGCACTCAACTACGCCGGCCACCGGCTGCACACAAGCCTCTTCTAGATCAAATGCAGCGCCAGAACGCCAGGCTCCAACTACACATGCATCAGACTACACACGCATGGCCAACGACCCGAGCCCGGATCTTCCTGCAGCGTGCACTGGCTGCACGCCCGTTCAAGGGCTAATGATGCCTGTGAGCAAGGCTCGTAGCGCAGCGAGTCTGGACACGTGGACGCGTGCCGGCGTCATGCCACACAGCAATAGCCAATAGCTAGTAACAGCCAATAGCAAGTAATAGCCAATAGCAAGTAATAGCCAATAGCTAGTAACAGCCAATAGCAAGTAGTAGCCAATAGCACACAGGCTCTCGAACGCTCCATTCCTGAACTCCTCTGGCCTGTCCGCCGACACCAACATAAAGCTACATCTTTGCATGCGCGTATGCAGCGCCCCGCCGAGATCGCACAGTAACTACTGCTATACTTGCCGTGCACGATAACCACCGCGGTGCTATGACGTCAGTACCATGCTTATTGTATGAGCGAGGCGGAAGGCATTCAAGCGATTAGGTCTGGGTAGAGCACACAAACGGTACGGGGCGGATTGCGGCGTGCCATTGTTCGTACCTTCGTCGTCCTGTGTGTTATCGCCTTGTTTGTTGGCCTAACAGGGGACCTGCAGGAGGCTGAATGCGAGACCCTGGACAAGCTTAAAAACGCCTTGTTAGGCGGCCATTGGAGTAGGGCTCCGGAAGAAGATGCAGAAGAGAGAGGAGAGAAGAGAAGAGAGGGAGAGAGAGAGGAGAGAAGAGAATAGAGGGAGAGAGAGAAGAGAGAGAAGAGAGAGAAGAGAGAGAAGAGAGAGAAGAGAGAGAAGAGAGAGAAGAGAGAAGAGGTGTCCATAGTCCATCGCAACAATGCTCAAGTCGAGCTACAACGCACTTGCTCACTTGCCACGCACTTGCCACACATTATCAAGTCCGTTCTCGACACGTGTAGAACGCGCACTGCTTCTGTCCTGCACACACCGCCGCTATTGGGCCGTCGAGTGTGCCGTGCGTGAATGTGCAGTCTGCTCTGGAGGCTTGTGTGACTTGCAGTCGGTGGACAGCGGCCGTGGCAGTTTATGCAGGTAGCTTTGGTCACTTGTCGCCGGAGTCACTCCAGATGTCAGTCATGTACATGTGGGAACGCAAGTAAAGTACCACGACTCAAATAAAAGAAGAAATGAAGAAAAAAAAAGAATAATGAACTTTTGAAAAAACACAAAAACCTCGCTCCACAACGCAGGCATCAAGCAGGAAACTTGTAGCGAGCTCTACTTCATCGAGTGGAGTCCAGCGTCGCCGAGCTAAGCAGGTGCTAGAACTGACAATCTCCACGCCGCGCTAAGCAGGTGCTAGAACTCACAATTTCCAACATCTCCCATCGGCGGTGCTGTCAACCGTGGCTGCAAAACCGTGCATTTGCTTCTATGACAAGTCACGCGTGGTGGGCGGTGGAGGTGCACGGGTCATAGAGTTGTGAGTTGTGAGTTGTGAGTTGTAGATTGTAGATTGTAGATTGTAGATTGTAGATTGTAGATTGTAGATTGTAGATTGTAGACTGTAGATTGTAGAATACAGAATGTAGATTGTAGAATACAGAATGTAGATTGTAGAATACAGAATGTAGATTGTAGAATACAGAATGTAGACTGTAGATTGTAAAATGTAGAATATAGAATGTAGACTGTAGATCGTAAAATGTAGAATATAGAATGTAGACTGTAGCGAGCTCATGCAGTATATCAACAATCTTGTGGCTAAAGTTACTGGATCATAAGTCGAAGTTCAAATGCAGGCTTGCTATTAATAAGCTTTGGTTATTAATAGACAGCACTTTTATTTACCTCAATGGTATCATTGTTACGCTGGACCAGTGGCTGATGACTCGCGACACCAGGTGAGCAGGACAGAGCGGGCGCTATTGATGGAGTACCAGCCCTCCAACCTCTGGCTGTGGGTTTGGATATTTTATTAATAGTCTTATCTATACCTAAGATAAATTATTCCTAAAAAGAGTTAATTATACTAAGGACAACATTTGCTATATTAATTATTTAGCCTTTACATTTATCTATCCTTTTTTGTGGATATTTAGATAAATAAGTATATAACTAATTTATACCTTTTTTCAATTCTATTTCAAAATAAATGTTGGATAAGACAGGATCTCCTCCAGCAGCTACTTCGTAGAAACTGTATTAAAGTTACGATCCATAAGTAGAGTAACTCCAGCAGTTAAAACAGGTAATGATAATAATAATATAGCTGTGAAGAAAATTGGGAGGTTTTTAATCCAATTATTGAAGCCGAAGGCCCGATGTTTTATTTCGGCGACGCTGGGAAAATATTTTGAAGGGAGTAATCTTTACCTTTACTAAGAGAAATATCATTACCTTAGTGAGATATAATTTATCAAAATATCTCCTACTATCGGATATATTATTATTTATAAGATTTTAAATTCTATAGTCTTACTTTACGTAGGCATTCATCAAACACATCAGCAGACCATCAACGGGGGTGGGAAGGAGGTCAGTGAAGGAGTCAGTGCTGGCGAGATTGAGAAAATGTGCGAATGTACCTGGCTAGCCATGGTCAATATCGATGGCTACTAAGCTACTGAACTAAGATGCTGCTGTACGGCTCTCTACTATTACACTACCACTACCACTACCACTACCACTACCACACTACCACTCTATAGTGCTACCACTCTATAGTGCCCCATCAGTATTCGTTGCTGGCCTTTTCATGGATGTACGGTCAAATCAGAGCCGTACTATTGTCATGGTGGGATCATCGGAACTGACAACTACACTACTATAAGCTATGTACCGTAGTGGTCAGATTGCATGATAAGGGCAAGTTGGCATCTGTCAGTGCTGAACCGGCTTGCTTGGCTGAGTCCGACCGAATACTAAACAGGTAATCAGGAGCAGCAGAAGGAGCAGGAAGGAGCAGGAAGGAGCAGCAGAAGGAAGGACTCGGCTGTGTCTTTGATAAGCCCGTACATCCCTAAGATCTCTTTGCCATTTGGCTTAGATCAAGTGTGTAGGACCAAAGAGACCATAGCCTGTCGTCTTAGATCCCAGGTACACCACCCCACATTTAACGTTATCACCTGTAAATAAGAAGATGATGGTATCTGTAGCGTGGAAAGTGTGTGTAGAACTTAGTGTGCTAGTAGCGTAGATCCTTAGGTAAGCTTAGTTATACTGTATTATTTACTTCAGCAGTAGTATAGTTATCCTCGTACTTGGGTAGTGATGGTTAGCACTTGGTGTGTCTTAATTATGACCGTCTTTGACCTCCTTGGTAGCTCACTAAGGGTTTGCACCTACACTGCTCAATAGGGCGACCTGCCAACCTGAAAGATGAAGCTACCTGGAGCTGCCAATTAATGCACGTTACATACCTGCTGTCAATGAACACACCGATTCAAGACGTACTAAAGACAGTCTTGGTGTAGGGAGTCTTGGACAGTTTAGTACTCTTGTATAAGTACAACTTGCTAATTTATGAACTACTCTGAGTAGCATAAGCGTACCAGCACTAAATGCATCCGATATTCCTGAAGGCTACCAAAAGTTACCTGGGACCACAGGTAGTCTCAAGAGCCTAGTGTGATCATTACTCCCTAGGTACAGAGATAGTGCTAGGAACTATCATCTTGCTAGTAGACTAGTACTAGCAGGTACTGTGCTATCCCTAGAGCGTCAGTAGTGTCTTATTGCACTAGTACTACAGAAGACTAGTAGTACAGAAGACTAGTAGTACAGAAGACTAGTAGTACAGAAGACTAGTACTACAGAAGACTAGTACTACAGAAGACTAGTACTACAGAAGACTAGTAGTACAGAAGACTAGTAGTACAGAAGACTAGTAGTACAGAAGACTAGTAGTACAGAAGACTAGTAGTACAGAAGACTAGTAGTACAGAAGACTAGTAGTACAGAAGACTAGTAGTACAGAAGACTAGTAGTACAGAAGACTAGTAGTACAGAAGACTAGTACTACAGAAGACTAGTACTACAGAAGACTAGTAGTACAGAAGACTAGTAGTACAGAAGACTAGTAGTACAGAAGACTAGTACTACAGAAGACTAGTACTACAGAAGACTAGTACTACAGAAGACTAGTACTACAGAAGACTAGTACTACAGAAGACTAGTACTACAGAAGACTAGTACTACAGAAGACTAGTACTACAGAAGACTAGTACTACAGAAGACTAGTACTACAGAAGACTAGTACTACAGAAGACTAGTACTACAGAAGACTAGTACTACAGAAGACTAGTACTACAGAAGACTAGTACTACAGAAGACTAGTACTACAGAAGACTAGTACTACAGAAGACTAGTACTACAGAAGACTAGTACTACAGAAGACTAGTACTACAGAAGACTAGTACTACAGAAGACTAGTACTACAGAAGACTAGTACTACAGAAGACTAGTACTACAGAAGACTAGTACTACAGAAGACTAGTACTACAGAAGACTAGTACTACAGAAGACTAGTACTACAGAAGACTAGTACTACAGAAGACTAGTACTACAGAAGACTAGTACTACAGAAGACTAGTACTACAGAAGACTAGTAGTACAGAAGACTAGTAGTACAGAAGACTAGTACTACAGAAGACTAGTACTACAGAAGACTAGTACTACAGAAGAGTAGTACTACAGAAGAGTAGTACTACAGAAGACTAGTACTACAGAAGACTAGTACTACAGAAGACTAGTACTACAGAAGACTAGTACTACAGAAACTAGTACTACACAAGCCTAGTACTACACAAGCCTAGTATGTCTAGGTACACTTACTTCCTATCCACCGGCCCACTCTTCGCAAGGTTGACACTTGGCCATGAGCCGTAGACACCGCTCAGGCCAAGATGCATACAAGCTGACCGAGCAAGACATACGAAGTCCAGTAGATCAATACATACGAAGTCCAGTAGATCAATACATACGAAGTCCAGTAGATCAATACTCGGATCCAAGTGTTAAATCGAGTAACAGTCAATACCAATACACACCATGCTAGACGCACTCCACTGGATCGTAGTACTGGTTCACTGTTTTGGCTGATAATGCAATGCCATCGTCTTGCAAAGTCACCACTACGAGCATCTCCCACTGTGGCTATCAGTCTCGTGCCCGGCGTGCAACCAATTGAATACGGTGCTGTAGCGTAGAGTGAGTGTAGACTGCCGAGACAAAGCGTAAGATTCTCACCGAACACCTCTCAAGATCCATCACTGTACAGTAGAGCCTTGCATCAGTTACCCTTAAAACCTGCGAGTCTGTATCACCCTTTGCGTTCAGCACCGACCAGATGGTGAGACAGTCTGATGTGTTGACATGAACCACTTCGGTGGCTTGCTTTGGACAGTCTCTAGACACGGCGAGGAGATACCCTACCATAGCACTCCGACATCCTATGCGCCTTATCTGCGTTTGGCACAAGGAACACTTCTTCACATGCATGCTGTCAGCTACTGCCCTTCATCACTGGAGCTAGGTCTAAGCGCTGGAACCTATGTCTTTGGAAATGGGGTCCCAGTGCCAGATGCACCAGTCATACCATGAACAGGAACACTGCTGAGATGCACATTCGAGCACGGCGTTGACAGCTGCGAGAGAGTGCTGAGTGGCAGCGTAGCGGCCATTCAGTTATTGGTTGGCACTCGTCTCCCAGAGCAAGCCAATTCAAACTCCATCTTCAAACATCTTCAAAATCTTCAAACATCTTCAAACCTCTTCAAACTCCAATCAACTTGCACTTTTCAAACCTCTTCAAACTCCAATCAACTTGCACTCTTCAAACCTCTTCAAACTCCAATTAACTTGCACTCTTCAAACCAACTCAAACCCAATTAACTTCCACTATTCAAACTCTTCAAACCCAACCCTCATCCATAGTCCTTCTACTCGCCCATCAGGCCAAGTACTTCCGGGGCACGTTGCTGATCTTCACCGGAGACCGGTAGTCATCAAGAGCCTGACGCGCCTTCTTGTCGTAGTGCGAGCTCTCAATCTCGTGTTCATGGTGCAACAACTCATGCTCAATGTCCTCCTTATGCTTGATGTGCACCAGCGGGTCTTGGTCCCGGTGGTACTGGTTCCAGTGGTGGTTTTCATACTCCGCTTCGAAATCCATGTGGTGGCCAGGACCCGCCCCGAAGTCCGGCAACAATCCGCCACTCTTCAGGAACTGGAGCCAGTTGTCCCGCGACACCCGGCCCTCGCCATCCGCGCCCAAAAGCCGGCTCACCTGGTCCACCACATCGGTCTTCAAGTTGCGCGGAATGTTCTCCATGTGGTCGTGGTCGCCCATGCCGCTGCCGTCACCCACCACCAGGTCACGTGTCAACCCGTAGATGTATAGGATGTCGTCTGCCGCCCAGTAGCCCTGGTTCTTCAAGTCGTGGAGCGCAAAGAAGGATGCGGCGTCAAAATCGTCCATCTGGTGCTCCTCCCGCATGTGCCACTGCTCCCACGAGAGGTCCAGGGGCTTGACGGGGTTAGCGTTGTGCGCCAAGGCGGCCGCAGCAAACAAAACAGCAAGGAGCTTCATAGTGTGGTGTAGAGCTTGGTATTGAGCAGCGCTAGTGGAAAGAAACGGTCGATGAGTTAACAAGCAGAAGCAGTCAAGCAGAAGCAGTCAAGCAGTATGCGTCAGCAATAGTTTTTTAATGTGAAGGCGAACTTGGGCCCTGCAATGTACTCAGGTGGAACTGGTGACGCTGGAGAAATCGCTGCGTCACTGTTAGAGCGTGAAATGGGAGGTCACGTGAGCGCGCCTTTAGGTCAGTCAAGCCGCGGTTTCGGCTTGGTCTAGCTGTATGCAGTGGCTGGTGGCTGCTTCTTCACTCGCATCCGGGGGCAGAAGCAGGGACCGCTGCTCCACCACAGGCTCGCCTGGACACGCCCACTCGGGCACTTGCACCCGTCGGCCGCGCGGTCTGGGGCATGTGTAGGTCGTGCGCGAGCCAAAAGCCGCGTAGTGGGCGCTGCCTCCACGCGTGCCTGCATGTGGCTACCCCAGCTTCTCCCTCGCTGGGAAAGTGGGACACCAAGGAGGAAGAAACCGCAGTAGATCCGCCTAGACCAGCAGCCACTCGGTGTACACTCAAGCCACAAGAGTTAGCGGGCAGTTCAGTGTCAGAATCCGCCACAGTTCCGTTCGTCACCACTCACGTAATGGACAACCCCAATCTAGTCAAAAACAAACATTCCCGTGTTGGGAGAGAAAACCAGCGGTACAACGCCGAGTCTGGCGCTCGAATGGTGGCAGGATGCATTTGTCTCAATGATACCAAAGACAAGGTCATCATGATTCTGTCCAGTGCACACAAAGGCCAGTGGGTCTTCCCCAAAGGCGGAATCGAGCTTGATGAAGGCGACGACTTTGTCGTGAGTGCAGTGCGCGAAACATGGGAGGAGGCCGGCTGCGAAGGTACAGTGCTCCGAAAGTTGCCGGTGGTGTTTGACATGCGGGGCAAAAAGGCACCGATCCTGGAGCCCAACGTGGACTTTGATCCGACCAAAGTCGTGCCCCGCCTGGAGTTCCACTTCTATGAGTTATTGGTGGAGAGCTTGACCACGGAATGGCCCGAGGCCCATGAACGCGAGCGCAGGTGGTGCACGTATTCGGAGGCCAAGCACGAGCTCGAGAAGGCAAAAAGACCCGAGTTGGTAGCAGCCTTGGAGTCGAGCTGCATCGTGCAGGACCCGGACGCCAGCTATTAGATAGTGCAATGGATAGATGATGAGTGGTTGACGTCAAGTGTATTGATCGCTCGCACCAGAGCTTCTTTGATTGAATGTAGGGAAGATGAAGCTGGTGTTGGTATATTGGTTGAGAGAAGAAACGCCTGGCCTAGGGTTTGCTAGTGCTTTAGGCAATGGACATACTCACTTGGCGGTATTCTGAAGGTATGACTCTTTCTTTCCTTCTCTATTTCTCTCTCTTTCTCTCTCTCTCTCTTTCCCTCTCTCTCTCTTTCCCTCTCTCTCTCTCTATTTCTCTTTCTTTCCATCTCTCTCTCCCTCTCTCTGTTTCTCTCTCTCTCTCTTTCTTTCCCTCTCTATTTCTCTCTCTGTTTTTCTCTCTGCTTTTCTCTCTCTGTTTCTCTCTCTCTCTCTCTCTCTCTCTCTCTCTCTCTCTCTCTCTCTCTCTCTCTCTCCCCCTCTCTGTGTCTCTCTCTCTCTCTCTCTTTTTCTCTCTCTTTTTCTCTCTCTCTCTCTCTCTCTCTCTCTCTCTCTCTCTCTCTCTCTCTCTCTCTCTCTCTCTCTCTCTCTCCCTCATTTAAACAACCCCCCCATCAAGTTCGCCAACATATTGTTGTTCCCCCCCGAGTGGCCCAAGTTCAACCCAAAAAAAAACCGCCCCAAGTACTCCACTGGCGCCACGAGCTCGTGCTCCGCCAAAATAGCCTTGTAGTGGCCGTACAACTTCATGAACTTGTCACCTGCATCCGCCTTGGCAATCGTTTCAACTAACAACCCCACAAACTCGTACACTTCCGGGTCCTGGCCGCGCGCCTCCTGCTCATACTGCTTCTTGAAGCGCTCGTATGCCGCGCCCACGAACTTCATGTTCTTCAAGTAGCCGTAGTTGATGACGGCCCGTGCAATGAAAAGCCCCGGGTCCGCCTGCTGGTTTTCCGCCCACCACGAAAACAAGTAGTCGGCATACACCGGCACCGACTCGTGCGTGCCGAGAACCAAGTGCAACTCGGCCACGGCGAACACCTTATAGCGCTCATCCTCCGATTTGGCTGCCGCAAGTGCGCCGAGCAACTTTTGCCCGAAAAGGTGGTGCAACTGAGCATCACCAAATTGCGCCGCACTTTTGCCGTCGGCCACGGAACTTTTTTGCGACCACGCCACCGCCTCTTTGGCCACGTCACCCAAGCTGGGCTCAGTGTCTGGCAACAAGTTGACCAACTCCATCAACGCCGACTTGGGCGCTCCTGCACACGCTTCGCCCGATTCGATGTACACCTGGATCAAGTAGGAAATGAGGTCGCTGGCCGACGCATACTCCTTGTTGGCGGCCAAGGTGGAGGCGCCTTGGTTGAGGATCTGCAGGGCTAGGGCGTACTGCTTGGCTTTCACATAGCGGTTAGTTATGGTTCTGAGCGTCTGGTGGGCCTCGTAGTAGTCCTTGTTGTTGATTCGCTCTTGGAACCGAGCAATGGTTCTCTGTAGTTTGTCGCTCATGGTGGGGATGGTGAAGGTGTAGCACGCGTAGATAGGCGGTGTACGGGTCGGTGTACGGGTCGGGATCCGGGATGCACGGGTCGGTGCACGGGTCGGTGTACGGGTTGGTGTACGGGTCGGTGTACGGGTCCTGGTACACAGGTATAGATGTACGGGCAAACGGACCGTACGACGCCTTACATATGCACACTACGAGTGCACGGGCATACTGCACGTGCACCGTCCAGCCCTACCACTAACGGTGTGCCAACTGGACCTTGCTGCCCGGACAACCCGGGCCTGCATATAGTCCGCGCCCGGCCCCATTTCCTGATCGTTACAACTCTCCGGACTACCCGCCATGAGACAGACATCCAAATTGCTTAAGTACACCCCACTCATTAAGTTTGTTGGAGGGGCTCACAAACTCAGTATGTATTTCAGACGACAACACAGATTCGTTGCGCTATTGGCTGATAAACATGAGAGTGAAGCGGAGAGTCTTAGGGGAGAGAATTCCAGACTTAGAAAACCCACGAAATCATGAGGATTGTTTTAGTGGAGTTCGTTGAGTTCAGCTTTTCTGCGACCAAAAAACCTCAGAATGCACATTTGTGGAGTAGAGTCTAAAATCCGGGCCCCAGGAATCCAAACCCCAACTCTCCCACCACTTTCCCACTTTCCCACTCTCCCAACCTTGAAACACTTCCAGTCTTTTACACGCAGAAACTCGAATTGTATGGCCAAAATATGACAAGGTCTGAACTGACCCGGAGAGACCACCAAATCAGTCAGATCAAGGAGTCATCATCGAACCAACAGCACACGGAATAAATATTGGTCAAGCCAGACATATGTGAGACATCAACCGATATCAACTTCATCTTGAATTCTCCGAGATATGACACATCTGGCTCTTTGAGGTGTTCATTCTCGCTGAACAAGGCCTGGGCTCACTCATGATCCCTCCATCGATGTCCTGATGACTCAAGCAAGAATTCAAACGCAACAGTCTCTTCTCTCAATCTTGCTTTGTACTAACATCAGGTGGTGGAGCTGCTAAGGTACATCCGCTTTCCCCCACGGGCAAAATGCCCCAGATCACTGGCGCCCAGCCCCAGTCCACCCGCATCGAGCTCAAGCCTGGCGAGGTGTTGTTGCGTTTGGACTTGTCGAAACGCTATAGATACAAGCCTCCCAGTGCAGCTGAGATGGATCAAATCGATAGTGGAGGTGCCACCCTCGTCTTCTAATGGCGGGCCACCACATATCGACCACAATCTAGTGTCGTCCATCAATGCAAGAATATCAGCCACATGTAGAGACACGTCAAAATTGCTCGCCGTCACAGCAGCTCAGCTTGTCTGCCGCCAGCCTGTCCCGCCAAGTGGGCGTGGCACCTGGCAGGAGTCGTGTGCGCACCAATCGCCACTGCACTCCCGTCACCTCACCTCCGCTACTCGCCCTCACATCAACACTCCCCACCATGAACCACGACCCCTTCTCCTGGGGCAGACCCGACGATAGAGTGTATGGCGCGTACAACCACCAGATAGCCAATGCGCAAAACTGTGCCTCGTCGTCCCAGTTCCCCTCCATGCACACCCAGCAACCCATAATCACCGGGACGTCGGTGTTGGCGCTCAAATTCAAGAACGGAGTTGCCATAGCCGCTGACAACATGGGATCGTACGGGTCGCTTCTCAGATTCAACAACATAGAGCGCTTGATCCGCGTCGGATCCGAAACCATAGTCGGCATCTCTGGGGACATTTCCGACTTACAACAAATTGAAAGATTATTGCACCAATTGGAGACCGACGAAGAGGTCTATGACTCAGACGGCGGCCATAATTTGCGGGCCCCACATGTGCACGAGTACTTGACGCGGGTTTTGTACAACCGCCGGCTGAAGATGGACCCATTGTGGAATGCGGTGATCGTTGCAGGGTTCAACGACGACAAAAGCCCCTTTTTGCGGTATGTGGACCTCTTAGGCGTGGCTTATGGGTCTTCTGCACTTGCCACAGGGTTCGGAACCCACTTGGCTGTGCCATTGTTAAGAAAATTGGTGCCTTATGACGAGGACTATGAGAAGGTGACGGAAACCGAGGCCAGGGATGCCATGACAAACTGCATGCGTGTTTTGTACTATCGGGATGCTCGTGCGTCCGATAAGTACTCTTTGGCTGTGTTCACCTATGACGACGGGAAAATCAACTTGTCCTTTGAAACAAATTTGAAGGTGCAGGATCAGAGCTGGAAGTTTGCCAAGAATGTCATTGGCTACGGGTCCAAGCAGCTATAAATGCATGCGCATGAGATTAAACGGAATGAAGATTCGAATGAGGCAGATTGTGCAGAATCAACGAGAGGAGGCGAGTGAATTGAGTCAACGAGCCACGAAGAATGCCAAGGAGACCAATCGTTTGTGTTGTCCTTGGTGGCTGATCATTGCGTTTTTGTCCTGAGACTCAGGGAGTCTTCGTCAAAGCTTTCATGCTTGGTGTATGAGGAATGTGGTTTGCCTGGTTGACTTCCTGTGATTTGGCTTCATGCTGGGGAATCATAACCAGCTACGCCGTGGCGAGCGACATCAAAGTCTTCCAGAACACAGCCCTATGTAAGCCAGCTGCAAGTTTGTTGCACAGGCGGACAGCTGATGTCGTGTCTAGCTCATATCAAGCGGAGAGAAGTGATGAGCGATTACCCTGTAGGTACCATCGAGTCATGATAGTGAGCACGCGACAAGGGGGCCCATAAACTTATCAGCACATTAAAAGCACCTCAGATTGAAGCCTGAAATAAAAGTCAAGTGGACCGAGACGAGGCCGTTGCTGTTGCAATCACGAAATGCAAACTGTGACAGTAGACTCTTCCTTGAATGAATGGTATCTACCATAGCTAAATGTGCAACCGACCCTTGAAGCACTCCTTTCGCCTTTTCAGACAGTGTAGAAGCACGTAGGAACAGGCGTTACAACGTGGGCCAGACTAGGGTATATGATACTAGAGTACAACACGTGTTGGCACCATCTTCTCGTTTGATTTGACCATGTCACTCGCTGCACCCCACATCATACTGCACTTCAGGGGTGTGCTAAGTCACGCTTTTCTATCAAAGGTATTGATAATGGTGATTCTTCTGCCCATGTGTCTGATGTACAAGTAGTACAGCGGAGGCGGAATCTGGCTGCAATTTATATTCGCACGGGTGGCGTCGTGTTTCAGTTTTTGCGGCCACAAAAGGGTGGTCCCTGGTGTATAAAAGGCTGAGAATCCCCGCCTTTGTCTAGTCACTGCTACTCTATTTGCTGTGATGTAAAGGATTACACGTTGCTGCAAAAAATAGTCGATGACTAATGTGATGGATCAAAAGCTAAAATTGACGATACCGTGGTCTACGAACATCGTTAGCATGGCTGGGCAGTCTTGTCTCTGACGATGAGATGCTGGAGTTTTTACTGATGTGTGATGTACTGGAGCTGTATTTGACGGGGGATTGAAAACCGATACAGAAATCAGGTGATTCGACTTTAAGTGGTGTAATCGTCTATTCACCAGACCTAGCGGTTGAAGAGTCTATTGATCAGCATAGTGTTGGGTGCGGCCGTTTAGGAAAGAGGCCGTATTTTTTGTTCTTGCCGAACTGATTAGCTTCTCGAACCGGCTTACGACGAAAAGAGTCCGTTGTACTGAATCAACATTCACAGCAGAATGATTCATGATACTCAACCAGACAGTCTATATGCCATATGATTGGTTGTGGTGCGTGGCCACAGCTCGCCAGCGTCTTGTACTGGGGGGAGCGAACGCGGAGTATCGGGTCACAAAAGTTCTTCATTGAGTCTTTATCGCATTTGCTTACGTGACATACATTACAGCGAAGATTCAACGGTGGTGCGGGGTGATTTCACCCGGACCGGTGTTCTGGTCTTCGCCCGGACCGGTGTTCTGGTCTTCGCCCGGACCGGTGTTCTGGTCTTCGCCCGGATCGGTGTTCTGGTATTCGCCCGGATCAGTGTTCTGGTCTTCGCCCGGATCAGTGTTCTGGTTTTCGCCCGGATCGGTGTTTTTTGACTTCACCGGACCCCCTGACTTCAGACTCGGTTTCTCAAGCTGCTTGATCTCATTTCCATTTCATTCCCAGTTGGTGTATCACGACATCTGTCGGTGGTCACTTGCTGTCATATCTGATGTGCTTTGTTCCAATGCATAATAACTCGGCTTTATCGTGTGAGAAACGCTTTACTTTGGTGTCATCAATTGTTCAACGGTGCCTTTAAACCCCGCTCATTCATCGGAAAACAAAATTGGCGCTCGTGACGTGGGAAGCATTGGCACATGACAAGCTCGGACGCAGCATTTCCTATCTCAGGGACGCGTGCCCAAGATGCTTCTAGATCCTCCAGACCAGCCCCACCAAGACCAGAACCCGTTGCTGGGGCAGCTGGTGGTGCGGCAGGTCCGGCGCCATTCCGGCACACGCACATGCAGAACACCCAATTACCTCACTGTTTGTCCAAACTTTAAAGAATCAATGGGCTTCAAGCGAAAGCTTTCATTCTTATTGGCCGTCATGCCTAACAAAAGGGTGTCCGTACAGGACAATAGCCCATCGACCACTGTTAGGAACACCGCGCTCCTCGCACTGGGCCTTCCACCATCGCCCCGCACTGCTTCCATGCATGCGCGCGCCTCAGCCACTCTCCACGTAAACTGCCGCGCAATAACCTACCACTCAGCATCCGGCAGTCCCTCTTGGAAGTGTCCGGCAGTCCCTTGGCAGTCTCCCGGCAGTCTGCAGTTCCATTTGTAGTGCCTTTCTCAGTGCACTCTCCACATCTCAGTCTCAATCATTCTATTGTCATCCAATTGCCATTCAGGTCATACAATTACAATCGGTCGATTTAACGAACCCTCCAGACCAACGTTTTCATCAAGTCTCAAACTCAGTTCTGCTCGCGAGCTTTCTTCTTTATTTCGTCAAATTCCAAAGCATTCAACCCGAAATGTCCTTTGAAATCACCTTTCTAGGCACGTCCGGCGGGCCGCTCGATTGCGGCAACTGCCTGATCTTGGTCAAACCCGCCAATATGTCGTACTCGGAAATCATGAAGAGTAGACAGCCTTGCCTATTGGCCATTGACGCGGGTCTGGGCCATGCGGCCATCGCCGAGCTCATCCAAGACTCTCGGGGAATCCCGAAGCGGCAATTGGCCATGTACGACGACAGCAGACGTGTGCAGGAATACAGCAGTCTTCCGCTAACCTGGCCGTTCATGTCGCTTCGGGAACTGGCCAAGAGCCTGAGCCCGTTGCTTCTCCTGCACCAGGTGTTCCGGAGCGTTTCCACCGTGCTTGTGCTGCACGCGCATTTGGACCATATTCTGGCTTTGGTTGTCAACCTGCCGCTCTTGGGCGGCCAAAAACTGGGGCTGCGCGTACAGGTGTTGGGCCTTGACTTCACCATTGCTGCTCTCAAGCAGCACATCTTCAACGGCATCATCTGGCCGGACTTGCCGCTGCTCAAACTCTTTGACCTCGTGTGTATGCCGGAACTAAAACCCACGTCGATTGTCAACGGGGCCTACACCGTGACCACGTTCGAGGTTGCCCACGGCCACATCTCGTCCCGGGGCAAGGACAAAGGTTTGTACATGTCGCTGGCGTTCTTGGTGCAGGACAACAGCTCTCAGAATAAGATGTTGGTGTTCGGCGACTTTGAGCTGGACACATCGTCGCTGGCGCAGAAGAACGTGCTTGTATGGCGCCACGTGGCTCCGTTCGTGGTGGACCAGTCGCTCAAGTGCATCGTTTTAGAGTGCTCGACGTCCATCGTGGACCCCCACAAAGACTTGTACGGCCACTTGACGCCTACGCACGTGGTTGAAGAGCTTCTGAGTCTAGAGCTGCTCTGCAGGTCGAGCCGGCCTTCACCTTTGAAGGGCCTTGATATCATTGTGACTCATGTCAAAGATGTGATGACGGGCGCAGACCCGCGGCAAAAGGTTCTCCGGGAGTTGCGGGAGTTGAGCGAAACCAAGGGCCTTTGCTTGCTGTTCTCTGTTGCACTCAACGGGGTTCTGATGGTTGTCTAGTGGCCGCCAGCACGGCCAAGCCGCAGGCTAAAGCTGTCCGCCTCAACAATGGGACCCACAGCGGTGTACACGTGACTTTACTGTACTCTCAAGTGCCGCTTCTGCCGGCTGCCTCGCTGGAAGCTGGTGTCTAAGTGTACGGGTGGACGGTACTGCGTGGTCCAGGTTGTTGACTGCTGTACTTGCACTGCATATGCATCTGCTGGACTGCATTCACTGACATCCGGTAAAGATTACACGAATTCGAATTACAGATGTCCGAAGCGGCCCAGAGATAGATGAGCATTAGGGTTTCAACAGAAGATTAGGTCTTTGTGACATGTCAATGATGGATAAGCAGCTTGAAGTTGCACTTAGCGGAGCAGCTTCTGAGAATGATACAAGTTGTGTACGGATGCGTGGTTGTCTGTAGCACTTAGTCGACTCTGGTGCTCAGGCTTTGTCACTATTTCCAATCTCACTTCTCCGTCTCATATTTCTATCTGCCTGCGATACCCCAAGACCCATTCTGATAGCATATCAGATTGCAAATCACCCAGCATCGGGTGCAGGGAGAAGGCAAAGATGAAGGGGTGCAGTGGTGAGGCACTCTATTGCTGGATCAGCGAGTTATCGATTTGGGAGGGTGGTGTCGGCGTGGTCATGTCGACGTCTACATTGCAGGCAGTTGCACAGTACAGTGACGCTGTGGTCTGTCACTCCGGCCGTGCAGGAGCCTGCCACCCTTTGCTATGGACCGGCCTTTGATATAACGGCCCATGGTGAGAAGATGCGCCTTTGGAGCAACCTAAGGGGAAGGTGTACTGGAACGTCGCGAGCCCGTTGGTGGAATAGTGTTTGGCACGATTGTCTTTGGCAAACACCGAGATGCTTTGCCACTCTGGAGGTACGTGATTGTCTTAAAGTACTGTCAAAGTACTTTAAAGTACTGTCAAAGTACGTCTTAAAGTACGTGAGTTCCTCGGATGTATGCCGTCAGCCTGACGTCACACAGGGCTCTACCGATTAGATGGCAATGTTACTTCTCTGGCTGCTCCATCGAAGCGACGATCTTGAACTGGAGACCAAGATGTACAGGCTTTGGGTGGACGCCAAGCGCATGCTGTTAGGACTGGACGGACGGCAGTTCTGCCAGGTGTAGCTGGATGTGTAGCATCCGGCTGTTCAGTGAGCACGAAGTTTTATGAACATGATATACTAGTTTTGTACATACTGTCACTACGGTGACACTATACTATACTATTTGCACTGTACTGAAACTGGTGTAATCAGACTTCAGCAAAGTCCACCGATTCACGTCATCTGTTTATAATTAGATAACAATGAGCTCATTCAATAAATTCTATAATGCTTTGATACTGTGTTAGCAGATCCGAACCTCTTGTGTTAGAGATGTCTCAGTCTCAGTGTGTAGGACAACGACCTTGTTAGGATGTCCGCTCAAGAACTGTCGTAGCGGTGGAAGGAGCCCGAAGCCGTTTGCGTGGTAGCATGTCAACGGTGTAGAAGTAAGTAGTAGTGACTACTAGTGGTAAGTAGTAGTAACTAGTAGTAACTAGTAGTAACTAGTAGTAAGTAGTAGTAACTAGTAGTAACTAGTAGTAAGTAGTAGTAAGTAGTAGTAACTAGTAGTAACTAGTAGTAACTAGTAGTAAGTAGTAGTAAGTAGTAGTAAGTAGTAGTAACTAGTAGTAAGTAGTAGTAACTAGTAGTAAGTAGTAGTAACTAGTAGTAACTAGTAGTAAGTAGTAGTAACTAGTAGTAACTAGTAGTAACTAGTAGTAAGTAGTAGTAACTAGTAGTAAGTAGTAGTAAGTAGTAGTAAGTAGTAGTAACTAGTAGTAACTAGTAGTAACTAGTAGTAAGTAGTAGTAAGTAGTAGTAAGTAGTAGTAACTAGTAGTAAGTAGTAGTAAGTAGTAGTAAGTAGTAGTAAGTAGTAGTAAGTAGTAGTAACTAGTAGTAAGTAGTAGTAACTAGTAGTAACTAGTAGTAACTAGTAGTAA